>LOND01001975.1:61826-74697 GCA_014220965.1 Paragonimus kellicotti | reverse complement strand
TGCGCAGAATGAAGCAAGTTGATTCCATTAGCACCTATGTAGTTGATCGTATACGTCCGACAGGATCTCGTATTCCGCGGTTATACGGCCTGCCTAAGATACACAAGGACGGAATACCACTCAGACCGATACTTGACATGTGCAACTCCCCCTACCATGCAGCTGCACAGTGGCTAGTAGAAATTCTGGAACCCGTGAGGAAAGAAATAATTACATACAGTCTAAAAGATACTTTCGAATTCGTGGACTCTTCTGCAAACCTTAACGTAACGGACAAGAAAATGCTGTCTCTTGATGTATCGTCGTTGTTTACTAACGTACCGTTGACAGAAACCATTAACTTTTATGTGAATACATCGAGAATCACCAAATTAATATTGGACTGCCCGCAGAAGATCTTAAAGAATTATTATTGTTCTGCACAAGCAATATCCAATTTCAGTTTAACGGAGAGCTATATCGTCAGGTTGATGGTGTTGCTATGGGCTCTCCACTGGGACCAGTTCTTGCCGACATCTTCATGAGCATGCTTGAAAAAACAAGTTGGATGAGGTGATTAAAGGAACAAGCTATTACCGAAGATATGTAGACGATATCTTTTGCGTAGTAGACAGTTTAGAAGACCCTCAGAAATTACTAGACATTTTTAACAAGGCTCATAACAACATTAGATTCACGATGGAGGAAGAAATTAATGGGCGAATGTCCTTTCTTGACGTGGCACTGATACGCAGACCAGATGGTTCACTACAGAGGAGCGTATTTAGGAAGAAACATGGACTGGTCAATACCTGCACTTCCATAGCTACGTACCACTCAGTCTCAAACGTGGTCTGATACGTTGTCTGACGAACAGAGCAAAGAGGATCTGTACAGATGATACGATAGAGGGAGGAATTAAAGAATTTACGGGAGATTCTTAGCAATAACGCCTACCCAGAGAAGTTCATCGACAGTAACATGCAGGATAGACAACCGCGACCCTCAATGGACGTTGCCGATAAGAAGAATGTCTACTTATCGTTGCCATTCAAGGGTGACCTCAGTGGCAGAGTTGATATCACGTCAAATCGCCAATGCTATCAACACGACTTATTATGCCGCTAGCTCTGTTGTCACATTTCACTCAAAACGGGCGGTTCCACTGAATTTGAAGGATAACGTGCCTAATAATGTTGCCTCTTTTTGATCTATTCATTTGACTGTTCCTGTGGTTCAGCATACATAGGTCGCACTACTAGGCGTTTATCCGAAAGAATCCGTGAACACTGCCCCGCCTGGCTTCACTCTGGGACAACAAACGCATTAGTTCATCCATTCTGGCCCATTTGATCGACTGTAATCAACACACAGACACGAAGACAGCATTTCGTACCGTCTATCGCGTTCCGGCCACCTTGTCGCGAAAGGTCAAATGCCACATCCTGTCGATAGCCGAGGCGGTCGCAATCCGACTACGTCACCCGGATCTGTGTGTGCATAAACAATTCGTTCAAACTCTGAGGCTTCCTTGGCCGAACACGGCCGCCCAACCCGTGAAACAATTTGTACCCGTCCCACTGTCCCAGCTCGATTACAACACTCCTGAGGAAGGCCACCCGAGGTGGTTGAAACGTAGAGTATTACAACTTGCTCATAACGTTGTGTTATTCTCAATCCATTTATCAATACATTCCCTTCATTAATCTTGATCAATAACATTCTAACACGTCACTTAATTTTATATAATTGTACCAGCCAAAGAGGAGAATTTATCGAAAACAGTCTGTTCGCTGAAACTGTGTTTTTCATGAATGCTACGGGGATTTTCGATTATCTGTCACCAGCTAATCGGTCTGCCCGAAGGCCGGGTATTTAGACACACAAGACGGACCCAGTCACATTTCGTCGGTTTGTCCTTGCTTGTCGGTCACCCGTACTTGCAGTTGCCTGACCCCTGGGCCCTTGACGGTCTACTGCGGTCACTATTGCACTTTATCCCGTGAACAAACAAGCTGAGGACTGTTTCTTGTACTTAACCATATGGTTTATATTAATGATATCACGTTTCCAACGACTTGATTTGGTTCTGATATTTGGTGTTGTTGGTATACACGTGCTTCGCTCAACGTTCGTCGGAAAAACGTACAAATAATCTGATGTCTTTTCTCACTTATCAGCCAACCATTGGGTGCCTCAAAAAGGTATCTTGTTACCTTCTCTAGGCAGTAGCCAACATAAATTAGATGTCATCATGCGAAACGAAAAAGTGTTTTCCCAAGCTTCATATAAGGCACGCAAATGTACATCATGAGACTGAAAGCAGACATCAGTCGCTCGTGGCATGATTATATCTCACCACCGCACAGATAGTTGGATTACTCGCAACGCCGAATTAGTCATCCATCACAATATGATCCGAATGTGGTACAGTGGCTAACTATTTAAAACTATTCAATCTTTTTATTCCCTTCAACTTGTGAAAACCTTAGTGAATCGACAAAAGAGAAAGGCGGACTAATGCACAGATCTGCGGCCCCTATGCTGCTGCTGAAGGAGAATGAGATGAGGTGAATTTTTGGAGTTAAACAAGCTTCGTTTGGGAAGTCTTTCCTTCTAGTATTTTATGCGGTTTTGAACCGTCAGCGTACTTGTATAGGAAGATCCAGTCGACCGCTCACATATCGTCAAACCGAATTTCTTCCCTCCTGCTAACATCGTTTACTCAGCTGCACCACCCGTATCAAACCTTGTCTCACCAAGTTACTGACCCCTTCATTCCAGTCACTTTTCAGGCTAACTGGAGTGGCGATATGCCCATGAACGTGTGAGTTGAACCAATCGACCCAACCGACTGGATGCGAATATTCGGGCGTTACGTCAGTGGAAGCCACTCGTCACCATTCTTGAGCTCAGCCAGTGCTCAGATTTTAGCGGCCTGGTTTTTCGATGGTAAACCACCCAATCAACCGTTTACGTTACGCTGCCGAGCCAGTCAAGAAATTTGTTTCCCGAGTGAGAGGGCGGATTTTGGGTGTTCATATGGTCCGCACGCGTTGGCGCGTGGATGTAGCCGTGCGTTTCATTCAGTCAGCCTATGACCAGAAGTAAGTGCAGTGCGTCCCACCTGCACTGCCAGCTCTAATGATTTTCCTCTTTTCTAGCTGACTGTCGGTCCTAACGTTTACTCAGTGGCCAAGGCTTTAACCACGTAACCTAGCGCATACAGCGGATATTCCCAATATATCATCGATTTTCATACATTGCTCCAGTTTGCAATGTCTTGCTGTTGATACCATTTCGCCCATTGTTTAAATCACTCGAATATTCCACATACTGTTCTTGGCGGTCGGTTTGATTATAGCCGATCTGGCGTAAGCTCGCCGTGCACTTCGATCTTGTATTCCCACCAGTTGCTTTGTTCTCAGGTAAAGTTACAGTTGCATATTTTTGATGCATCAACTCACTGCCAAAACCACACGGTTTACTTTCAAATGCATCATATTTTTCCAGTTCGATACGTGTTTAGGTGGCCTTTTAGAAAAAATGTTGAGAGCTGTGGGCGCGCCTCTGAGTTCATTAAACTATCGATGCTACATAACAACAGTAAAACCAGAATATAACGACCAATCCCGATAATGACAAGACGGCTGAGCATGTTGCAGTTCATTATTTCCAGCTGCCTCGTGTGAAAGCAGAATCATATGATTAAAACTACTTCGGCTGACGGACACTTGACCATGCCATTCTTTTCGAACTGCTGACCTGCAACTTGCAATCACCACATTTACAACAGCGATAAAAATTTTCCAACCATCCGCATTTTGCTTATTTTTTTTTTTTTTTTTTTTTTTTTTTTTTGCTTATTTAGAGTGGACTTCATAAGTAGATCACTGTGGCCTAAATTAATTGAAGTAAGCCATTACCGCTAATTCTGTGAACGGTTCTGCCCCCTTGAACTGGCATTGATTTGCCAGCGGGTGATGTGTAGTTGGTGAACCTTAGTTCCTTCTGTTGCTTTTTTAGTTTTCGGGGCATAACTGATAATACGTTCAACCGATTGCGACATAAATTCGCTGGCTCGACTAGGCAACCATATTTCTTACTTGTCCAGTTAGGTGACTTGACAACATGGGTTGAGTTGGTGCACAGAGGCCGTGACTCTTATGCGGGTGAAATCGTATTCGACTTGTGCCATTCAAACCAATCGAAATGGATGCGTCGTGTTTACGGCCGACGGCCAGCATGGATCACCAGTTAACCTATTCCACGACTCTATAAATGTTCCAGTCAGCCTCTTTTGAAAAGAATCACTAGACTCGAGTTTTGCTCTTGTTAGTGGTCGCTAATAATGCATATTCTTACCAAGTCCGGCATGTGAAAACCGGTCATATTTTCATGAGGTACTTTGTTGATCACTGCGTCGTTGACCTGATAGGATTTTTTTTTCATATCGACCAGAAATCCTCCATAACTTACCAGTAATAGAAATATCGTCCAACTATTTTGATCATTTCTATGAATTCTATCCGGAGGGAAGTCCTAGTCGTGGGGCCAACGAATTAAGTTAGTAGGACAGTTATTGTGGCTTCTCATGTGACGATCAGATGATCTGAGCATTACTAACAAGCGAATGTGCCTGAATGTTTGCATATGAAAATTTCGTCCTGCCTACTGTGAGATCAGTAGAAACAGCGGTCAAGCACGATTGCCTCGTTAAGGCGTGGCCGGAGTTCTAGGATATGCATTACTGATGAGTTCTTAAAACAATTAAAGTTCAGAATTGTGCTACTTCTTCAAATAGACCGGCTGAGAATCTATGCAAATTAAACAACAGAACTCGATTCCTATTGGCCAAAATTCTTCTATTAGCTACAAGTTCAAAAATAATTCATTCGATTAAAGTCCGGTGAAGAAAGTGGAGCTGGTGGCTTGCAACCAACTGAATTCACGAGGTGTGCGGAATTTTCATGCCAACGACTAGCTGTGTTGATCGCTTTCGTTAGAGCTGGTAATCGACTCAACTTTGCTGGACAATTATCCAGTATCTTTCGTTGACCAGATTATAACCCGTGCAGTGTTCAGAAGTGAATTTGCCTGAACAACGATAAGTGATCACTCGGTTATGTCTGGTATGAGATCAGTTGCGTAAATTTTGGCACGCATTACCCGAGAAAATGAACTAGAGTTAGATCCAAGTCGAGACAAAAATTTTCAACCATTGCACAGTTTTAACAAGAGAAAAACCTCTAGCCGAATGATTCCCTTAAAAAAGAGCTGGTTGAACAGCAAAGTTGATTTAGAAGTCTGTAAACAGCAGTGAGTAATGTCCGATTTGTATGAACCTAAACTTCTGTGACATCAAATGCAAGAGAATATTGGGGTCGTTAATCAGGCTTGATGAAATAGATATTGATTCATATCTCCAGGTGATTTGCAACTGAAGAAGAGATAGCAGGTCAAGGTGACCGAGGGTGAGGACTAGCGATTGTACTATACTACACAAACCACTACTGTTCAGTAGTGAGGCATGAATTTAGACCTTGAATAACTGCGATAAAATACAAGATAAAACAATGCAATGCAGCATGGCGTAAAATGCTTCTCGGTACTTATAGGAACGGGGCATTGCCGACCGTTACAACCGTGACGTTCTGAGAGCAAAGTTATATGCAAATGAGTGGATTTGTGTTGTGCTTAAACGCATAACCCAAACATTGGTTTTCCGAATAAACAACCCTTGCCACATCCTCGTTCTTGGACCAGAACATTTCGATGTCAGTGTTGCAATATCCATGATGGTTGTCTTATGAGCAAATATACCGGAATTCACCTAATAGCCGTGCTAAGACAACGCTTTCCTGAGGAATTCCACAAAATTTTTAACTTGAGTCCATACCTTCTTTACATATCTGTTCACTTCTAAGACAAGATTTTTTACTACTAAAGCGTCCATTAGAATTTCCATGTTACAATCTCGGACATGACAGCAAGGACGTGATGGGTCTAGTTAACTCAGAGTATTAGCCCGTGTTCATTAGGATATTTCGCATTGGTTAGTACGACCGAGGAAGTGGTACAGACTAGCCTGGATATGTCAACGGCTTTATCCAATCGGAACGAGGTTAGCTGTTACAGTTGGACATCATCCGACCCCGTTCTTACTAATCCATCAAGCTGCAAGCCGTATTGCTCTCTTTGACTAATAACTCGTTGCGAATGGTTAGGGGTGTTCGTGGATCTCACGTCCAATGTGGATGAACTCTGAGATTGTGGTAGACGTCGAGGAGTAATACAAGAGTGAGACGGTTTATGAAAACATTTTTATCTCTTCTGAGCGTGGTCAAGTGCAATAACCATGCAACAAGACCTTATGTGGAACGTATCAGTTACAAAACTTACCAATGCAAAGCGTTCTAAGTATGACTGACTAGTCTTTTGGGTTAGGTGAGACAATTGCGTTCTTGCCGTGGAAATTCTGACGCATGTTTTGGCACGGGATATAAAATCTTGTGCTTCAAAAGAGAAAGCTATATAAAAAGTACAGTACTTCCTTACGAAACTAGCAGGCTGAACATTGTGTCTGAAATACCAAAGCTGCTGTCAGATAAAGGTTACCATCAGTTCGTATTTCCACACCCTTAGCAGTAAATCGGGTTACGAATGGTTACGGGTACACATTCGCCTTTATACTCATTCTGATATTTCTAACTGAGTTTGATGTCTGCGCCAACTCAGTCTTCTTGTCGTTAACCTAATTACTAAACGAAATCGTAGGTTTTTTCACTTGGATCTGATTGTGACCGTCCCCCAAACATTACGTGAGTTCTACTATGCTCATTGTTGTTGTGTGACTCAACTTCATCTGCGTAATTCTTTCGCCTATTGAAGACGTTAGTATTCGACGGGCTGAAAATTCTTGCAGATTGCCTAAAAACGTATAATTGACCTGACCTGACTTCAGGTACAGACTGGATGCACAGACTGAGAACAACAGACTGAGAACATCTGAGAGCCGGTAGTTGGGTCAACAAAATTCCCTCAGTCACACTATTGTCTGTAAATGCTGTGGATGATGGTCTGTTCAACCGGCTAGCTATCCTTTAAACCTCCGCCAGAAAATGTATTTCATCCGCTGTCTTGCAGGCGTCGATCTCCTCATTTCTGTTCCAATAAAACTCATCTCCTGTCCATCTAGATCTTATACTCAGACTCACGTAGGCATATGCATTCTGAGCTTCAGCAAATATGCAACCTTGTCATTAATTTCTACAATAAATGACAATAGTTACAAATGTAACCAATAATTCCCCGGTTGGATACATGCAGTTGTCTCTGACTGAACAGTGGTGTTATGAACTTCGGATGAATAACTATGCCATCCCATGCATCAGCTACATAATGAGAAGCAAAACGATTCCAAATGTTCACGCATTTATTTAATATCATCTACATAATTAAATAGCCGGTTCATGCGATCGGGTTCTAACACAAAGCAAATTTGATTGATTGGGAAAGGCGATAGAGAACTGTTGATACTTCAATGAAGTAGGATTTAAATATTCGGCGCAGCAGCAGGGGGAGCAGGAGAAGAACGATCAAGTCATGAATTGAACGAAAATTAAGGTTCGAGGTAGAACAGAAAAGTCTGACGGGGAAGTCAGGAAGTGGGCTGCTTCTTTCATTCTAAATAAGATAGAGGGGTTAACAGGAGAAAAATGATTACGCGGACCAGAAGTCAATGGAGATTAGGCATGGACTGTCTATGGCTCAGTATTTGCTCCCCTCGTTAAAAAGTTGAAATAATTTCGACCCATTGAGGTCATTTGGACCATACATCATTTCACGATGTGTTCGGGTAACAGAAAGCAGCCAATCACAAAGAGACCGTCGTAATGCGGTTCGTGCAGAATGACACTGTTGCACCTCGCGACAATCAGGGAATAATGCGAAGGGTCAGGAAGACATAACTTATAGGAATAAACGAAAATAAAAGCTTCAGCTCGGGGAGCTGAAGAGACAGACATGTTGAAATAGACCAGAACGAAAGTTTTGGTTGTGTTTCAAATTTCTTGTATGTGTGTGTGTGTGTGTACGGGAGGAGAGGCGAAGCAAAGGTTTGGTTGGAAGTAGCGTAGTCCAACAAATAACTCGGGACATGTGGAACTTCCGCAGGTGTGTGCTGCACTCTACAGTTCAATTGTAAACTCCGCACTCACTTCATCATGCATCAGCTCAGTTTGAGCTTGGTGCGCTGGAGCCATTACCTGGGAGGAAATAAGATGGGGGAAATGAACGTGAAGCAACTAGAATATGATAAATCGTTCAAAATCGTGTTAGTGAAATAAACATGCGCCCACCAGATTAATGTTACACAAATGTCAGGTAATGAGGAGAGTTGTGTGAACATAGGGCGATTCAGTCTGCATTAACGACCTAATTTTGTACCAAGTATGTACCGAAGGTAGACTGTGAAAAAGATTGTCTAATTGTAGATTCTAACCAAGTATAAGCAGAATCTTAGAGATTGTGGACGAAGCTTCTGTTGCAATTTTGCCTGAGTGAGATTAAAATGAACTTATAAAAAACGTTTCGGTTCTAAGTTTCAGTGCAACGAATATTTGTTAAACCGGACCGGACAATATACCTGGTCATTGGCGTGTTGAGAAGTCGAATCACTTGTGTTTCGTTGTCAAATTACAAGAGGTTTGTACAAAAACAACATGCGAATTTCCATTTCATTGTACAATGCTGTACAAATAAGTATACGTCCTTTCAATAGATCATAACAGTGAATCTCTGACTGATGTTCAAAATCTAAACGTGCGCTCCAGCGCTTACCGATTTGAAGTTTATATCTCGCTATATGCCTGTAATCTCATCCACATCAAATTGTTGACTCTTTGGATAGGTTTTAAGATTTTGTTCTACATAATCTAAAGAGTCTCCCCTATTAACTGGTTGTCCAAATTCTGACAGGATGCACGCCATCGGTACAAACGAACTACTAGTTGGTCTCTTCACGAACTTATCAGATGCTCAAATGACGATCAGCCGAAGTATCCCATATCAAAGGGTATCGATTTGTTTCCACTCATCATACTGTACATCGTCAATCAGCAGTTCGTCACAATTCCACCTGGGCAGTACAGTTACAGTCCCGTAGGTTGTATTCTGTCAACAGCTGAGCATGAATGATCTTTCACTATGTGACAGATCGTAGTCATAATCTTTAACCCTCGAGATTGTCATTTTCAAATTATTTTCCACTCGTTCCAGTGAACGGTAACCATCAATTTTGCCCACGAAGGTGAGCTGTATACACACAATGCATACGTATTACATCATGAGCTATCGAGCACTGTACGTTAGTGCTCCCTCACAGGAGGTTGACACACGCACCGAGATGCTCATTACTCTTAATAAACTTCGTTTGACCCGCCAAAACAATACCTATAGTTAAATGAATGGTAGAACACCTTGGGCAAACATGTTACGATCGCTGGACTGGAATCTAAGTGTAAGGTCGTTCGCTTATTCGATTTTCACCGGTTACAACTGATGACTAGTTAGAGAAGGATGACCGCAGACTAAGATACAGTGGCTTCAGGTTATCAGCCTATCAGAAGAGATCAACTGAGGATAGGAAAACCAGCAGGTGACTGTTATACTTAGAATTGAGTAAAATTAAACTATTTCAGCTGAGCTAAAGAGGTAGGTTATGTTTTTGGAGATGATCCATTTCTGAAAAACTGAGTTTCTGTGTAATCCGAACAGGGGAGGGGAAATCACATGCCCCTAAACAGCACGTAGTCAAACAACGGAATTACGGGGTCAAGTCTAGAGGTGAGAAAACGTTCACTTGATCTCGATTGCTCATTCATGTCATTACGTTATATGAAACCCACCAAATAATGCAGATGAGAAATTACCTAAGTGGGATTCCTCAGGTGGAGTGCTAACAAATTGACTGCTGAACACGGAGATCAATGTGACACACCGACTGATCTGCATGGGATTTACAAGGTTATGCTGCACCTGATAGATGAATAGTCGTTCACGTTTACAAACTAACACAAAATCAACATACTGGTTCATGCGTCTTATCATTTCAAAAATCACCGAAAAATGGTTGTTCATCACGGAACTTGTAAAGGAGTAATCACGAACACCTTGTGTGCAGACGCCTAAGTGAGTTGTGCTTTGAATACCTAACAGCGACATGTTAGAACCATATGAATGTAGTGGATGGAAAGACTGACAAAGTAGATTGTAAGAAGCTGTACAGAAAATTGTCGATTGTTTTATGGAAAGGGAGAAATTCAACTGGAAAATTACATGGATATTCATTGGAGCGTAAATAAACTGTTGGGTGACTTACTTATAAGCTTAATGTTTTCAACAAGTATAAAAGTTATATACAAGGAAACGTTTTATCAACGAGAAAATACAACGTCTTAAAACTGACAGAAAATTTTGTATGTTACGCTGATGATCAGTTTTCAACCAGTGGATGATTAATCAAAAGCAGCTAAGAACAGAGTGTATAGATTTTGCAACGTCTTGATCAGTTGAGAAACAGCCTACTCATCGTTTGATAAGGATTCTTGACTGGGTCGAAATAATGCGAAACCCGTTGTTCGTTTCTAACTTATCATGCTTTAACCGAGGATAAAAAATGTTTAAATAAATTTCTTAACATATATAATTATTTAAAAATTCAGACCAAATTTGGGAAAGACCGGAGTCTTATTGGGATTAGGCTAGTTGACTCACCTCGACGTATGCAAGACAAAAGGTGTTAGATAACCAGTACACAGAGGAAAGTCCTTGTGGTTATGCCAGCTCAGCTTCAGTTTCTTTCTGTAAAAGTCCTGTGGCGGAAGACGTTATCTTCCAGCTCAAAAAAGCCGTTCACATAACTATACTGTTACAATTTATATTGACTTTTCCTTCGGGTCACTTTCAATCTGCTATCGCTGGGTCAGCTTTACCGAGATGAATCTATGGACGCATTGCGCTTAGCTAAAATTGGTGTGTGTTGTTCGCCGACTAGATACGTGCAGAGTGGGTTCGTTGTTGTCATTGACCTGGATAACGTGCAGTTCTAAAAGCGAAAACTCGGCTCCATGTAGTAAAATGTCTTTTCAACGAGGCAAACTTGACTAAGCTTGCATATGCATTAGAAACAGCAATTAGTTGGGGTGCGATTCGGTGCTCATCAGATTTTTTCTCTGCATTTCAATAACCCCGGCTTTTTGTCACCAATAACCAGGTTTAGCAACTCCATTTGCTACTTTCTGAGTTGTCCTCCTCTCACCGGTTGCGATTTTATTTTGTCGTACAACCTACTTCAAAATACCTGGAATGCTTTTTTCTTCGCATTGCCATCCACATCCTTTTATGTTTGCTGACTTATAAAGGGGACAGTGGCTGAAACTGATTTTACGTTGGTCTTATGCTGGCTTGACTCGCTAAAAGAACTTCGACCTTTTGCTGACATGGCTGCAAGGGATTTGAGATGGACTGTGCAGTAATATTTACGCAGTATACGTTACACTAATATGGACAAACCTACGAAGTACACGTATACATATGTAACGAGTCGTGAATCGCTACCTGATTGTAGATGTGTGCACCCAACTACAGTGGCGCAGGCACATCTCTTGTCCCTGTACTGTAACACGCTCGGACGGAACAAGCGAACTCCGAGTCGCCGCAAACTCCTTCTCTGAGTACCACAGTTCGTTCCGACTAGGAAGAGTATATATTAGCCCACCGTTTCGACTTAAAAGGCATGAATAACGCACACAGTAGTTCACTGGGCAGTACGGTGGCGTGGTCCTGTTCTCAAAACAATCAAAATATAACGTGGTTAGTCATCGCAGCAGATTCAGCGAACAGAATAATTAGGGCTTATCGAACACAGATGACTTTAAAATGTGAAATTTAGCTTCAAAATTGTAAAGTAGCAGTCCATAGTAGAGAAGGTCTCTTGTTAACGTTTGTCTTATCTCCCCTTATGGTGAGCTTTTAACACGAACGGACACTAGTAAAAAGGTTGACCCGCCAGTTTGAGGGAGTATTGCGTCACCATTTTTGTTGGCTGGTAGTACAAGGTGCAAATGAGTTCAACATACCTAAGGATGAAACCTGCATTGAGCACCAGCAATCGTTGCATGTAGGACGAGATCTATGAACAAAACACTTTGCAGCTTGCCCACTCAACGATAGCAAAACATCACTTACCACACGCGCTTCAAATTAATCGGAGAACTTACCAATGTAACTTGTCTTGGATAGTTGCTGCCCAAATCAGTCAATCAGTTACAACAGGTCAAATACGAGAGCTCACAGTAAAAACTAAGCGTAACGGGGTGGATTGTATATTCGAACAATGTGCTGTATGTGAGACATATACAAGTGAACAGAATATTGTGTCGTAACGAGTAAGTGTGAGCTGTTGTAAATAAAATCTTACCTTTATATTCTCTCATCTTAGAAGTATCCTAACAGAGAGGGTGTAAAATTGAAAACGTTGCGTGCAGTCACTGAGATTATTAGCAACCAGCCAAATTAATCAACCAAATTCACCGGTGCACTGCAGCTATAGATGCGCGCGCATGCCACCCAAAGAATAACATTAGAAATTAAAAGTAACACCATTTAAAACAAGGTATATTGGCGGTTAGTGGGAAAAACTAATGCATGTGGATTAACCGATTTGTGACCCACCAAGCCTAAGCATTTTTATCGGTAAAACAAACGTCAAACTACCCATTGCAGAGCACCACGTGACACAACAGATGAACTCACAATTCAGGTATTTCTGAACTTTGCTATATATAGATAGAACATAACAGCGGAATCAAAGATGAGCTACCGACTTGTG
>LOND01001975.1:41879-54015 GCA_014220965.1 Paragonimus kellicotti | reverse complement strand
GAATGTCGTGAGAACTGTGAACAGTGGCTCAACCACCTTAATGGACTGCAAAAGCACTGATTACGTGATGACTGATAATCCTAATGACACGGTGCGGAACACCTACTTAATCTGAGCAAAACAGTTAGAAGATGAACACTAGTAGATGCCAGCATTTCGTATTGGTTAGTCAGTGAAGGCTGAGGTCAAGTCCACGTTGTGGCCAGTTGTCCAGTCTAGTTTCAGTAGGGCAAACCAACTGTTCACGGCGGTTGAAAGCAAACAGGTTTTAGTATGTTCTATGCAAATCAAATTATGACGTGAGAATCTTGCTATAACAGCTAACTGGGCCAATTGAAACTCAGCCTTCTGTTATGTTTTGACAACTCTAGTTTCACGAGTAGGTACGTGAATATTTTACTTCATTCTTTCCACAAACCAGAATCTGAGCACAAAGCGCGCAGTGTTGCCGAGTCAGAATCCGTCGAGGCCGAGAACTTATACGCACGCGTTCAGTCTCAGTTGCGAACAAGTCGACGTTCTAGTCAACCACCACCGACACCACCGCCGACGAGAACAGTGGTCCCCCAACCTGTGCAACAGCCAGTCCAGGTGAGTCTGGCTACCGTTTAGAATGTAATACTTCAAACTACTCACTACTGTTAATGAGTAGTATACAATTACCGAGAAATAATGAATATGTGGTCTTCGAAATGTGACGTAGCTGTCTCTAGTCATGACCTGAGCAACGATTTGCGAGGAAAATTCTCGCAGGAAGTCTGCCTTATCTGGTACGTTTGTCGCCTTATGTTTGGTTGGTGCAGAATGGTGACTTCGTTGCGGCAGGTTTGTTTGTAGAAAGCCGATCTCAAATGTATATCTATTTGCCTTTGCTGTGTGCAGCAGAATGTCATGATGAGTTTTGTGCCGTGACTACAGGTATGAAACGTCTGGTTTTTTCATTTTTTACAACTAGCATTGCTCATCTGTTAGGACTTTCTTTCTTGGTATTTTTTGACGCGCCTTCACCTTAATCTGTACCCGATTGTTTTAATGAGCTAGTTTCTCGTTGACTGGTGGTCATTTGCGAACTCGTTTTTGGTTGACCCACTTTGAACTCTCCCCCCCCCCCCCCCCCCCCCGCGGATGATTGGACTATCCGGTCAGTTCATATTCAAGGCAAGAGATCACTTTATTGGTAACTTTTTCAACAATGCGGTATAAATTCCAGTCCTTTTGATCACCTTTCTGACGTTTTTTTGGACTTGGAAGATAGTCCGTCTGAATGAGCGTTATTGGAATAGTCGATTATCTGTTACTGAAATGAATTATCCTAAGTCGCCGGGTGCAAGTTAACAGCTCATTTTTCCACTAAACAAGCGACACGTTCGGAGGACACCACGCCGTTTTATCCACAGCTTTCTACTTTGAAGAAAGACAACTTCCCATCTCTTACGATCATAATAACGTCGTCATCATCAGCGGTGATCACAGCGTAGTGTTCGCTAGGGTAAATCGTTACTTCTGCTGCAACTAATCAGAAAACCCGACGAAGTTTCAGCTCTGGTGGGGTCTCCGCGTTGCTGTCAGTTCCACGACGCCCTAGTGAGCAGTTCTGTCCAGGCTGATGATATCACCCTCCCGACGCTGAATCTGAAGCGCCTTGCAGCGAGGCTTGTGGCTGCACCCAGTACCATGACAGCCAAACGGATAGAAACTAAACATTTGGATGACAAAGCTCATATTCAATCGTGGTGGTCACAAGCAAAATATAACAGATCTTGTGGAGTAATCCGCTCAGTTGGGCCAGGACTTAACCAACCCACTGAGTGATCCGACACAGTGACTTACTTAGGAATCCCGTTTATTTGGAAATGGAACACTGAATTCAACTATGCATGGCACTAAGCGAAACCACTTAAGAGGCTCGGAAGCCATTGTAATGTGTCTAGCTGTTGCAACAACATCTGATTCAAAGAGGACTCACCCGCTAGTGTTCATTTAAGTACATGGCAGTGAAACCAAAATTGTGGACTGTATTGTTTGCCAGTTCGCACAGTGGTAGCTCGGGCTTCCCAAGAACATGTCAGTCGGCCACGTCCACGCTCTTACTTGCCGTTGGTGAACTGGATATTGCGAACCACCTACCATTATCTCTACCCCGCATGAATTACGCGTGGAGAAACTACTTTCTGGTCAGCCACTGAGTCTGAAAACGTGATCAAAGACAGGTTTGACCCCACCATAAGGGAAGTCAACATTCAGCTGCGCTTCTGAGATGTGACAGCGATGCCCAAGAAGGAAGTTCACTAGGCGTGAATGGACAGGTTCGGTTGAACGCTGGTTGAGCCACTGTTCACAGTTCTCACGACATTCACTAATTCAGCCATGTTACGTTGATGGATACCTGGAAAGACGTAATTGTATCACTGAAGCAAAGGATATTCTCAAGCGGCTGACCAATCAAACTTCACGACAGCGGACTTAGGCTTTTGAGTGTGACAAAATACCTACCTCATCGAACGTTCAACAATTACAGGAAGGCGGACAGAAGAGTGATAAGCTTAGATTAATTGCTACTCGTTTGCCACCTCATCCAGTTATTTATGTCAAATATATATCTGGACAATTACGGTACCTTAACAGATGTAAGTAAGACAACCCGCTGGAATTGTGTAGTACTGGCTACTAATCTTCGCGTTACATCCCACCTTTGAGATGGAAATGCTCAAGGATGAACCAAAGATCGGACTACTCAATCGAATGACGACTGACTCGACAGCGGCTAGCATTTTCTGCGGTAACTATTTGCGTTTAGTGCTCAGAAAACTTTATTGAATACACAAAAGACATGCGCAAAACTCAGTGATCTGTACAGGCGACAGATACAATCACTACGCTGGTAAAAGACACTACCCTATCGGTTCTGAACCACGTAAGATAGCGTTATTCTGTTATGCTGGACAAAACTGCAGACAAATGTCTTGTATTGCAAACGGTTAGTCCCAGTGACCACCAGCGAAGTGGTGGACAGCTGTTTCGACTAGTTGGGATCTCATCACCGTTTGCAAAACCCCTTCTCAACCCATTCTGGGACTGTGGTCGATGCTTGCTCGTTTGCAGGCCAACCACAAAACGGCTGATCGATTTCAGCCTATGAGCAGAAGGAAGCGCAACGGCTAAGGAAACTAAACGTTTTGTATACTCCGCTTTGTAACAGCAACGAAATCAACAAGCAAACTCGGATTGGTCGATGACAGAAGTAAATGGTAGGGATAGTACAGTAAAGCGCTTACCAATTGTCGATATCAGGAATGTTCCTGTATATTCGAGTGATTACAGCTCACAACATCATTCATATTCACTTTCCATGAACAAACCGCGGTAACACAATTGAGCTTGGGCCATCAGATCACTCAACACCATTACTGAAAACGTTTCATTTGAGCAGTTAGTCCATGGTTGACTGTGTAACAGTGTTCTACATTAACTCTTCTTGTTCTCAAGAAAATTGTCGTCGCTGCTTTTTTCATGACTAAATAAGAATTGTCGTGAAAGTCCACCAGGCTTTTCTGTAAACTATCGGAATATATAAGAAAACTCGCGATCGAGATGATATACTTACTCAATTAGTGATAAACACACTTTAGAATGACAAAAACAATCGAACTTCACGAAATATGTCATTTCAGTCGGGTGGGTGTCTTATTAAGTGTCGATGGACATCCAGTTGTTTCTCACATACTATCGTGGACCTACCTCTCTCCATGCGTCGAAGATCCAGTGCCTTCGGTCTGGATCTGTTGAATGCTGAAACCAGTTCAGTCGAACGATCCACCTTTTTCAGTTGCGCGAGTTTCCTGAAAGGATTTTCTAGAACAAAAGTACGGAACATGAATATACAGATAAAAAATGTTTCATAGAGGTAACTAGAACTTTCTTACTAAAATTCCGTTAAATGTTGACACAAAACTGTGGTAGATCATTTAACTTGAACAACACGGAGCACATAAGTAGGTAACTTGAAAGCGTTGATGCAGGTTACAAATCGAGCTGTTGTGTGATTGAGCTTTCTATTAGTCCTGCTTGGTCCTAAAGAGCCCGATGTTTTACAACCCTTTACAATCATCACAAGACATAAAATGGCTGACTGTGTAGAAGCCGCCGGTTTAAAAATACTGTACCGTTCATTATAAAGGTAGTTAAACTGTACGTCTAGGTTGACGATTCCGTCCACCCTGAATTAAAACCACTTTTTTCGGGGAGAGATATCAGTTCTATTGAACAATCTTTATGAGTCACCTTGAACCTCGATGACTTCCGTTTCATGAGCCAGGTTGGGCACTCCACAGTACCAAGTGTGTGAATATGAACAGAATCCAATTACGAAATAGTTAGCTAGTGCCAATGACCTCAGCAGATCAGGTAGTAAATAATGTTCACATCGCCAATTCGATTAGTTAATCAATTCATTACGCTTACCAGGCTCAACGTGCCGTAGATCCGGTCTGAAGTCCAACTGTGGCTCAATCACTAGCGTTGTGTCCGCGGAGATTTCACCCAAATTGTTTCGAGCCACAACTTGAATATGTTGTTGACAAGGGCTACCAACCCGATGGAATTCCAAATAGCTGATCCCGCCATCTTGAAAGACTCGCCAGTTGCCCCCACCGCCTTGCTGATTTTGTGGGTTTTCCGTTAAAGAGCACACAAATAAACAAATTCAAGATTATGTGCCAACTGAGCAATAAGGATGACGCAAGTGACAACCTGTATGTCAACGTAACTAAGGGAGTTACACCAAGCATTAATTAATCTGAAATCAAGCTCTAATGTGCATGACGTCTGAAGCCATTTCGGTTAAGTCAACTCGATGACCGATTAGAGAAAACGGTGGCCATCATACTGATCACATGTTTATTGATTGAAATTAAAAGGATACATTAGTTAGTGCGTTTTTACAAAAAACTCATATGAATGAGCCAGCGGTGATGAAGTATGAATTACTGAAAATTTTTGGAAACTGATTAATCTATAGCCAAGACATTTTTCAATGCATGGGTTCTTGTAGCCACAGTTAGTACATACTAACCATACAATATCAGTACTGTTCCTATTAACTAATGAGGTGCTGATAAGCCACGGAAATCTTCTTGCCTGCAATCACCACGAGTAATGCTGATGTACCGCTTGACAGCCAGTTGAAGGAGTGGTTTCGCAGTGCTCAGCCCGCACGTCATATATGAAGTTCGTTACACGCAACAAGACCTGTGGTTCTTTTGTTAGCATGCACCGGCAGAGTAGCCACTAATTCGGGGTTTAGACTATATTTGCTGAATATTGACCATTTTCCAGTTTTTACTCGATCCCGTGGATATCACTCAGTAGTTCGCCCGACTAAACACAGTTCATTCGAATTCGCCAAATAGATGAACATTTCCTGTAACAGTTTAGTAGCGGCGTGCAAAAATGATTCCAAATAGCCGTATTCAACTGAAATGGATCAAATCAGAAGAGATTAATATGAACGAAACTACCGCCCCTTTCAGGACAAACTCGTAGCAAACATCGAATGGTTGATCCGTGTCGGTCAACGTGGGAAGCATAGTAGAAATGTACTGAGTCGACTGAAGTAACTAATGTCGCACAGGTGTTGAGTGAGAAGTGGCAGTTGAATGAATATCCGTATTCAACAGAGATCGCCAATCGAAGGATATCGAAAAGCCGATAGTGAAAACAAATTGATTTGTTCACAAAGGACGACTGAATACTGCAACATCATGTACACATCAACGGGGTACATGCCTGGACAATTGCAATTTAGCCTACATACGTGGTCGACATGTATAACATGGGCGACACAAGCCACAATGGAATTTGGGCTTGGAGTAACATTAAGGGTCGGATACGTACGATTGTATCAGAAAAACACAGGCACACTAGCAAAAGTATATCCGAAAACGTACATGTGCCACAAGAACCGAGTATATGTTGTGTAGTTTTGAACAGAAACGAACAACTCACCTCGAAGTTTCATTTGTATGGACGAGCCAAGAAAGCTTGCTGAATAACTGAACGAATCGATAACTACCTTGGATCTTTTCATGCAAAGAACTACCGCTTTATTCCAAACGATATACACATGATCGATAGCTTAAAAAGTGAAACCCTTAGCTCTCGAAATGAAGACACTCGCTTTGAGTCTCGTTTGGATTATCACTAGGCTATGTGTGAATGAAGACGAGGCAGGTCATCGTGAACTGTTGGTTTTAAACTAAAAACGAAGGGTGGGATGACACTGTTCGAGTTATTTTTCGGTTATCAAAACAGCAGCACTTCTTGCACAGTCCAGTTAATGCGCATATCTTGCATGTACAGTCCGTAAACTTGAAGTTTCACACCGTAAGTCTTAACAGTTGAAGAGCGCATTCAAACTCCAGTGGTCGAATCATTTCTGTGACAAAGGAGGTTTGACATCACAGTGTTAAAACTACTAATGATTAGTGTAACCAGCTTTCGGCATCTGGCCTTGCTAAAGGTCACCAACGAATCAAGTGTAATTCAGTACGACTCTGTCCAAAACACAGTGTGAGTCCGTTCGCCGATGCTTACAACGCGTTACTTGGATATGCATATAACTAACAACTTCAAGGCTATTGTCATACAACAGGAGATTGCAGACGTGTATAATGTCTTTAAAAACCATTCTAACCGCTGCCCCACAGCATACAGTACAGATTGTTCCAAGTAAGGAGTAAATGACCTCAATTCAAAGTGATGATGATGACCTTCCTGAATGAGCTTCTATTATATCACCTGGAAGTAGTCAGCCTGTGTATCTTGATCACACTGTCAATGATTTCAACAAAAAGACGTACTGCAAGAACGCTCACTATCAATACCGTCCCCGCCCAGAGTGGCCAAATACTTTGAGAGAAAAATAGTTTGACCGAATGACACAGTTCTTTTCAAAAGTTTCAAATGTCTTACCATGACACCGCTGCATTTTTCATGGTGAATTTGCAGTGGTTTCGTTGTATGGTTTTGTCTAACCGTGTACTTCATTTGGGGTATCATGCCAAGTCAGGCGTAGCTGTGACAGAATGTACGAGAACCGACTAACCGAAGGACTAAATGGTATTTAGCAAAGACAGTCGAGATAATCGAAGTCAAGCATAGAATGCATGTGTGTAGCAGCAGTCAGGGACGCGATCTTTCTTTGTCAGGAATGCAGCAGACTAACCGAAAATAATTTGCACCCACCATGTGATTGGTGTACGAAGGGACGTGCGGAAAAAGATCCTGTGGTGCCTAGGCGCTAGAAAACAATCTGTCCATTTTTTAAAAATATGCGTATCGCCGTAACGGCTGCTGGCTACACACTCAAAAATCCCCATTCACTCTTGCCTACAGTTACGCAAACACATTTACAGACAAGTACACAGCAGGATGTGAAAACTACACATATGGATCGATATGGCACACTTTCAGAGTTGCGAACGTCATTTGCAGGAACAATTAATGAATACCGCTTATTCGAAGACCAGTGCACACGTGCCTGGAACACATATGCCAACATAGTTACCTGTAAAAATAATTGCACTGGATCATAACAAATGGGCCGTAAAAGTGCTTGTTGTTATTAACGAAGTGAAAAGCACTTTGCAAATAGTTCGCACGACCAGCTGTTCTGGTATGTACTGTGATTAAACGACAATCGAGTTAATAGCACCACATTTTTATCGGAGGAAAATCAATAAATCGTGGTTAGTGCTTTGAATGAACCGTTGGACACATCGAGTGAACAGGGTGATATAGTGTTAGATGAAGAAATTTTCAGTAAATTGAGAAATTCGAAGTAATCCTCTGAACAGTCCCGAAACCATGGGAATTATGGAATTTTGTAAAAGAGTGAAGGTACAGTTTACATGCACCTATTGTATTAGAGTTTCAGAGTTGTAACTGAAGTCCATCGTTTGAAAAACGTTAGTGGCAGTGGGACAGTGGTATGGATTGTATTGATTACCACTCTTGGTAAGTAATTCTCTATATACTTCTCTGTATACTTACTAACTGCTAACATGTGGAACAATTGTGAGTCACCCAATCTGATGAGGATTATGGGACTGTCAGCAATGATTCGGAAATAAAACAGCAGTATACCTTGACGGTTTCATATGTTACGCATACTACCTACATTCGATGGAGTTAGGGGACGATAAGTTAAAAACTTCTACAGAGCATGCATGATATGCTCATAGCTAACACAAGTCACATGACCGTCAATAATGAAAGTCCTGAGAGCTACATAGGGAGCGCGTTGTGGAAATGACATTTGAAATCTACGTGTTACATTACTCAGTTTCAGTTCTGACAAACTCATACTAATACACAACATCAACACGGTTGATCAGTGTGTGTTGATCCGGTGTCGAAACAATTGTCAATGACAACCTTATCGGCATGCATATAAAATGAGGAGTTTAGTAAGTCCCATGTCAAGAACATGAAAATGTGAATCGGTCAAAAACTGATTGCAATTGTTAGCTTTGTTTTATGACAACAACGGAAAATTGTTTTTAGGAGAGAATTAACGTCAGCTCACTATGAGAAAAAATTACAAAATGTCTGGACGCATTAAAGCGTCCAACGCGATTTGATGATCTTTATCTATACGTTTTTTTACAGATGATAGCTAATCACACTTACATTGGTAGCTGAAGTTCTCTGTATCCTCGAGAACAACTGACGGATGCATAACACTCTCTGTTAGCACTTGACGACCGAGTGAATTACACCATAATATGTGCGAAAGTGGTCATCAGGATGAACTAACTAGCGGGAAGATAAACAGACTACTTTCAGATAATCATGAACTGTCCCGCATTACAAGTCGTATACCAAGGAACGTTCGACAAATGCAACTGGATACAGTAGTTGCCTTAACACAAACGCCAGTAATCGAAATATTGCACATTTTAATGATTTTACAATATGAGTTATTTTCTTTGGAAGGCATCTTTCTAGTCGGCAGAATGAACGAATTCAATATGCGTCTTTTAACTCTCAAGAAATACGGACAAATACGTTCCCCCAAGAAGAAACAATCTAACGGCGAACTGTTTTTTGTATCAAGTCCATCCGGGCAGAAAAAATCAACAACCATAAGAGAAGCACACTTTGTGGCTCCAAGCCAGCCTGGCTCCAACAAGACGCAACAGTGTGTCATTCTTTTCTGATCAAACTTCATATGAACCCGACCAATTGACTTAGTCCATGGCTTACTAGGCTACACGGTTGTATTCTGAGCTACGTTCATCAAATAAGCATTGAGACGTATAAGTCTTTGCAGACATGGCCTCTTGCAACCGTGGATTCATAAAAGGTATCAGTCATTTTGTTTTCAAATCTGGACACCTGAATTTGTTAAAGCGAGTAACCTAGTTGCAGTATTAATTGATGGTCCTACAGCCCAAAAAAGGAACAAAGCAAACCATATTCATTGTGCTCCCAAAACAGTAACCAGTTGTGTACTATTTCGTACAATATAACTTTCTCACATTTACTAACCTGACCTAATCGTAGGCCTGGAAAACATAGTGGTTGCAATGTTGTTCTGCTAATTGGACGCTCATGGCTTTAAATAAGCATTACGCGGCTGGTATTAAAACATGGGAAGACCGACGGTTTGCAGATTTGCGGGAACTCCTCACATTTGCACAACAGCAAACATCTGAATATGTAATGCGGGTTTGGTCATTCCCGCTAATCTTTTTATTCATACTACATGTAAATAGCGCTACTGTCTGCCTGAGTGGGATTAACTACTTGTTGCAGAATGACTATACAGTCGTTGCAACAAGCTGCAAGTTTGTGTTCTAGGTGAAATCCAAAGAGTGATCACGTGGACGCCAACATCGACGACTCCTACAGTATAAACCCTTATCATTCGTTGTTTATGGCTCATCGATCGGATGTTATGGCATTAAACACTAGATGCCTTGGGATGAACCGCATCCGCAGAAGAAACATTTTAGCGTTCTACAAAAAGACCTTGTTGGTGGAGAAAGTATTGTAATTGGAAGCGCATGATTGATCGACCTGATCTAATTGTCGGCCAGAAGCAATGTGATTAAATACTGTACTGCCTACAGAAGATGGCAAAGATGCTAACAGTGAAAAACACCGGTTAACTTGTAATTATCGTGTATAAGTAACTTAAATGGAGTGAAAGACTATAGTTGACAGTGAACAGTTTTCAGGTGCCCCATAGTACCGTTAGGTGACACTCATAGTCTTACTGCAGTTCCGAAATGCAGTGCTCAAGACTATTTAGTATGCACAATTTCGTCTCAGTAAAGGTGAAGCTAGTAGAAAGTACAGTGGACGCTTGTCTTTAGGTTGTATCTTTCAAAAATACAGTGTAAAGCGTATTTCCACGGACTGTCTTTGTCCTACTTCAGATACCACAACAGCACTTAGACATTTTCAGGATTTTATGCTATGATCAAGCCATATTTATGCCTACTTTTGCAGCACACTCGTCCTATAGTGATTTCAAAGACCCCCGGTTCGGTACAGTAGTCAGGCTAATATGATCTGCATTTTTGCCCTACGGTTCGCTTTCAGCACAATTCCATACATACTTGACCGAATGTGTTCTGGGCTCTGCGGTAGTTTACTCGTGCTCATGATCATTTCAATACACTGAGGACGGGATTACTCCAGTAACGAGAGAAATTGCTTCAGTTATATAACTGACTAGCTGAACGTTGCACCGATATGCAGGCAGTTCTTTGATAATATGTTCCGTTCCGGTATATCAACTTACAATTATATTATGTATACATGTTTTGATTTGCTGTCAACGCTCAATCAATAGTTACTGCTTGGTTATTCAATATGTACGTGATCAAACTGTATCTCTCTTTGAGTGGTTTCAGTTGTTTATCTCTACCAAAGAAGGCTAACACTTGTCAGTCACTCTCTCCCACTTTCAATTTGCAGTTCACCGACCTTACGTCTGTCTTCTAGGGTCCGAAATGGCCATGGTCAACACGGATGAAGAACGATCAGCTATTAGGGTAAAACACACACTCTGGGCTCGAATTGTTTCCGTAAAACTTCTCTGGGTTTTAGACGTTTTAGGTAATGTCGTACTACTCCATCTCGTCCATCGATTTAGGAAACGAGGTGGAATTCCCTTCATCTGCTACCGTTCATCCTTTCAGTGGGACTCTACATCAATAGTCGGTGGCCTACAGCCCAGTGGGTGAATCCAGCAAGGCATGTAAAATTACCTCGCCTAACAGTGAGTTTATCGTTCAGAAGGTCTCAACATAAAATAACATTGATGTTCGGCAGTGTGTCGGCTAGCTCCAATCAAAACTGACTATATACGCAAGTTATGTACTTGGCTGTGTTGATGCTGTTCTCTTTCACTTGTTGAGCAACCTTAGGAACTTACGCGTGATGACAAGTATCAAGCATCACACCAAATTTTACAAATCACTACTTTACGACTAGAATGTTATTTCACTAAAAATGACCAAGTGCTTCTCTTTGACAAGTCTAAACCAAAATGTCACTGTCGGTTTATTTGAGGAACCGAACACACTGGCCGAACAGATAAAATTTTATCATACATTATTACCGAATACCCACGACAGTAAAAACTCTAGTCCGAAAAATGTCCTAGACACGGACAAACAGTCCCGTCGGATTCATTGTGTGCGATCAACCAGCAGGGACGCGCGCGATTACTGCGTTTCGTTGAGGCGTCGGCAGTTTGAAAATACAAACCATCCCTCTATGCTCAGAGGGAGCTCGTAATTGATCTGTGTTTACCTTGGAAATCAAAAACTTCCATTCTGCTTAGTGAATTATAGAAGCCTTCTTAGCATTGTAACAATTGGAAGAGAAGCTGAGATTTTTGGCTACCATGAATACGGTTTTCACAAATACTGCTTGATGCAATCAAGATAAATAGGTGTTTATTTTAGATATGTTAATTGAGGGACTTAGTCAATTGCCAACTCACTAACAGGGCCCCAGGAACTTGTCCAGATGAAGATTGCCAACCACTGTTTTGAGTCATTCTGATCCGAATGTGTGATCGCTTACTCACATAACACATATCGATCAGTCTGCTCACGGT
>LOND01001973.1:70819-87337 GCA_014220965.1 Paragonimus kellicotti | reverse complement strand
TCGCCTATGTGCTACTTGCGAGTTGGCCATCACAACACCCGATTCCAGCTGGATGCGAGCGACATCACGACGTGGACTTATCCACGAAGTGGTCATCACATTTGCTTGACTACGTGATTGTGTGACAGTGCGACGTTCGCAAAGTGCGTGTCACGCGAGTGGTGCGCGAGGCTGAATGCATCATGAACCAGGCTGGTCAGGACCAAATTGTTTATCCATGTTTGAGGAGTGTTCATTGTTGATCCTCCGGACAGCGACAGAAATTGGGTGCCAAAAGATTGGAGAATTCTGAGACCAGGACTGTTTTTCAACGTGCAGTTGCCGCTTGTCTAAAAGACTCCTGTAATCACCATTCTCAAAGATTTGCGACAACAGCTCCAAGGACGGCTTATGTCAGCAGCCACCGAGACGATCGGTTTCGAACACCAGAAGCGTCCAGACTCGTTCGACAATAACAACATGGCTATCTCCAGCTTCGTACGGGAGAAGTATATATTGTTTGTTGCCCCCGCGATAGACCCGGACAATGAGTACAAGATAGTGACCTTCCGGAGTATTTGCCATCACGTGACCGAACGTGTTCACGGAATCAAGGACGACTAGTGAATGAAGTAAGGTGAGCGGTAATACGGGTACGCTGATCGCTGATAACACAGGCAGTTCTACGATTCGCCCAAAGCGATTCATTTTGTCGCGATATTCGCGGTCGTGAATGTACTGACCATCTTCGATTGATAGATCGCCAACGTACTCATATTACACCACTAGTGGGTTATATCAACCACATACCTTTTTTTCTCGTCCACATCGACTAACGTCTACAGTCACTCGACAACTCACCCTCTCCCGTTTTTAGAAACGTAGGTGTCTGGGGTCTTCTGCTTTTCCTTTTCTTCAGCTTTGTTGGTGCATCGTATGGTGAATGACGTGATAGCTGTTGGCGTATTGCTTGCCGCCCTTACCTTTAAACAAAGGTACGATAACACATCCTTGAAATCTTGTGGACATTTCTTCCTGCTCCCAGATGGAGTGAACCAGCTGGAGCAAAGCGCGTTCCAACGCCGGTCCGCCATTCTTCAGGATTTCACCTGGCAATCCATCCTCACTGCAGCCTTTCCATTGCGCAGTTGTCTAATCGTTCTCTGCACCTCTGGCAAATCCGAGGCGAGAGCAAGTGAAGATTTGATTACCTGTTGTGACAGGCTGTTCACGGTCACCCAATCAATGGTAGCAGGACGGTTTAGTGAGCTACCAGTGTTTGCGCCAGACTTTCATGATGTCCTCTGGCTGGGTGCACGAACAGCCGGTGTCCACGTCAACCAGTGCTTTGGTAGACTGGACGGATGGACCGAAAATCGCCTTAAGCGAATCGTAGAACTCCTTGTGTTGTCGGCGATCGGCGTAGCCTGCATCCGCTCACCTTGCTTCTCCACCAGTCGTCCTTGATTCCGCGAACACGTTCGGCAGTTGACGGCGACGCGGATGTCCATCGTAAAACCGTCCGACCCTCTCAGAAAGATTGTAGTTTCATGCACAACCTCTAATGACATATCTTTTCAAAAGCGTTATATGTATCTATATAACTTTAAGCTTCTATTGAACAGCCTCGTTGGACTCCATCTTGTGAATTGCATCGCGATGTGGTCTCTCTATCTCCAGAACTACAACGTCTTACTTGTGGATGCGACCCTAGGAGTGTATACACAGTCTTATGAAGAAAGTCTTAATGAACATAGCATGTTATCTCTCCAGGTTCGAAGACTGGGGCGATCTGTTGTTTGCTGTTCTTGTCTTCAACCCACCACTACGGGGCTTTACTTGACACCCACGAAAACCAAGTTGATGAATCATGCTGTCAAACTGGGACCTCACCACAGTCGATTATAATGTCGGTATAGTTTTTCTCGCTATGCGTTTGTAAACTTTAGATGTCTGTCTGATAGCACCGTCTCTGGAACTTTTGCCTGCTTTTAAAGTTTTTGACGGATTCGAGACTGGAGGCCCGAATACCCGGATCAAATCTGTTTATCTGTTTCAATATCCAGCAGGCGTCCGTTGGTGTGCCAGACGGTAATTGGAAGCATAACATCAGTTGCGATTGCAGCAGGTGAGAACCGAGTAAACTTGAGAAACAAACAAGGTTTTAGGTAAATAGGAACCTAGCAACACTTCAGAATGCTACCTAAAAGGGCAGCCAACGTCCTCAGACGAAGGGTCATTCCAATTATTAGTAACATTAAGTAAAGAATTACTGTCTATGAAGGGCCCGAGAACAGAGTTTGTCATCATCATCATAGACAGCAATACATCAGTGGTTCAAACTGATGCTTAACTGTCAGAGTTTGTAAGGCTTCTTGACATGTTCTCATCGACTGCTTTCGCTCACTCACAGGGAGAACTGCTCGATGATTCCTGTGCTACGGAAGAACTGTGCTAGATTGAGGTTTGCCGAACCGTGGAAATTGAAGTGGACACAGCTGAAGAATTTTAAGTCGCGACTCATAGATCACAAGCCGCAGGCCAGTGACCAGTGTCGTAGTTACACAGTGAACACGCTTATCAGTTGGGTTATCTTTTACCCAACCGGTGTGGTGGTCAGGCTTGTCCGCTGTTTTGGTCCGGCGGGTTATACTGACTAGGTTCAACCATGCCAGATAAAACAACGGGGATCAGCCCGAGGTAAAGCACTCATGTTCATCACTTGATTATTTTACTCAAGTGGCGGTCTTATATAAACGCCGCAAAGCGTTTTAATCGCTTTTATGCCTAATCGAAGGAATGTCCGCTTCCTCCCCCGTTTTTGCAACCACCTCTTGTTAATGAGAATGATAAGCTAGACGAAGTCCGAATACTTAAACCTTTCTTCAGGTCGGATTTCATTGTTTGCTGTGCTAAGTGCACTGAATCATAGAGGCATTGTCAGAATCCTCATCAAGTGGTATTTGTGCGCACGTACTGTCATTCACAGTGAGACCCCAGTCGTTCAACCAGAGTTCAACCATCATCATCATAACAGCCATGAGCCTGATCAAAGGGTACTGTGGCTCGGGCTGCCGCTCACCTCAACAGTGACGTGGAATATCCTAGAAGAAAACGTTACTAAGAAGGTTAAAATTGCACAGCCTGCGATGGTTAGGTCACGTACTCCGCATGCCAGCTGAGCGTTTACCGTACCGGGCATTATATACTGAGACCACCAACAGTTGGGTGAAACCACGTGGTGGTCAAGCGACAACGTGGTCACGAAATATGAGAACCCTGACTGCTCCACTGAGTAAAGTGGGTAGGTGTCGCCTGCCTGGATGGGGTCCTCGTGATCACTCAAACCGCTGGTTGGAGACGCTATCCGAGATGGCGGCGTGTCGCAGTCAATGGCGTACCTGCATCCATACCATTTCTAGTTCTTTTGCTTAGACTTCTATTAATTTTCAACCTTAGTAACGTTTTCTTCTAGGATATTCCACGTCACTGTTGAGGTGAGCGGCAGCCCGAGCCACAGTACCTTTTGGTCAGGCTCATGGCTGTTATGATGATGATGAAAACTAATAAGAGAAGACGACGCAGAAGGGCAAGAAATAGTTAGGTTGCAGGTATACCATTTGTTGCGGCACACCACCGTCCCGCATGGCGTTTCTAACCAACGATTTAAGTGATCACGAGAGACCCCAGCCAGGCAGGCGACACCTACCCACTTTACTCAATGGAACAGTCAGGGTCTTCATATTTCGTCGTGACCACGTTGTCGCTTGATCACCACGTGGTTTCACCCAACTGTTGGTGGTCTCAGTATACAATCCCGGGTACCGTAAGCGGTCAGATGGCTTACGGAGTACGTGATCTGGCCATCGTAGGCTGTGCAAAGTGAGTAGTTGACTGATTGGTTGCACATCTCGAGCAATCCGGAATACGTGTCGGCAGATGGCCTTATTGCTCACGCGATCGGTCCAACTTAATGTGGGCTAATTGGCGGAAACACAGACAGGCTTAATCACACCAAGATCAATCTACAGTACACCAGGATCACTAACGTTCCGGATTTTTAAATGTTCAGCCTAGAGAGGAGTGTTGTTGGGAGTATTGTCCGGAAGGGTTGATGTAACTAAGAAATAATTGAGGATCGAGTGCCGACTCTTGAGAGACTCCCACATACATCAATTAGAGAGATAAAAGTTCCTATCCGATCTTAAATATAAAAGTTCTGCCGTCAAAAAAGTAAATGATCCAGCGGGGAATCGCTTCTTAAATGTCATGCTTCCACCACCTGTCTGATGGAACTATATGATACAGGGTCAAAATCCTTAGCGAAATCGACGAATATAGCATCCGGAGTTTGGCCACATACACCATCCGTTGCGTCCATATGACCGCGGTCTTCTTGTTGAAGGCCGAGTATGCGACGCAAATGTACACTGTAAGTATGGTCCTGTTGTATGGCTCCGAAACCCGGTCTCTCCATGCAAACGACGTTCATGGTGTATTCGTTTTTTATCACCAGTGTCTCCCGAAGCACTAGCTGTGTGTGGTGGGAACACCGTGTCAGTAATGACAAAGTTCGCGTACGCGTCTTCGGAATGGACAAACTGTCGACCCCTGAGCATGCTTATCTCGTCTCACAGGCTTCGTTGGCTTGGCCACATCATACGAATGTCAACTTACCACCTTCCGCATGGTGTTTTGTTTGCAAGTGGTGGGTTAGGTTAGATGCAACAGGCTGGTATGCAAGTAAGAAGACACGCGCTCTGACGCTTGCTTCAGTAGGATGTCCCTAGCTTCCTGACTGGGCTCCGAAGAACAATGAAACCTTTAGTTTAGGACGTTTTCTGATATATCTAAGAAAGAAATCAGTAATGCTTGTGTTAGGAATCTGTTTTTTGTTTTAAAGTTGTTGTTCTACATCTTTCTCTCCACTTGTGTGACGTTTGTCAGTCCGTATAACTGTTCATACTAACTCATCATCATCATTGACAGCAATACATCAGTGGTTCACACTGATGCTTAACTGCCACACAACCACGAAGAAGAAAGCAAACCCTGTATAGGAAGAGAAAAGAAAAAAAGAAGGGGACGGGAAGAACCTAACTACTAAATAATAGCCACCGACACTGTGAAGGCTCCAGCCCGGGCAGACGAACCCGATCTACAGTGACCAACCCCTTCGTGAACGATTTCATTTGTCTACGCCAGGTCATCATCTGTCCACCTTGCGCCAGTCGGCCGCAGCGTCGGCAAACAGTGCTCGGTGTGGCAAACGACTAGCTGGCATCCTTAGTACATGACCTAACCATCTAAGTCTGTGCAAATGTAGTGACTGAACCGGAGAACTCGTTTGACAATCAGTGCCAAACACCCGCTTCCTAACCTCCTCGTTGCTTACTCGCTGGTGCCACCCGATACGAGCGATTGAACGCAGACATCGGTGGTCAAATACCTGAAGACGGTTCACGTCCTCTACCCTGAGCGGCCACGTTTCGCTGCCGTAAAGTAATACAGCCCTCACTGTTGTCTGATATACGCGACCCTTAAGCTTTAGGGAAATACCTCTCTGTCGCCATAGGTGTCTTAGATTAGCGAACACCGCCCTAGCCTTGGAAATACGCGCTTCTATTTCATTCCCTACACCTCCGCCGCCGCTGATGCAGCTTCCCAGGTATACAAACCGGTCAACAATCTCCATGACTTCATTATCTAACATTAAATCTACGTGATCACAACAATCTTGCAGAAGCACTTTGCATTTTGAGGCTGCAAAGCGCATTCCGAAGTACTTAGCAGAACGCGAAATAGCGTTTTGTTTGTGCCGCTTGAAAGTTGTCAAACAGCAACACCTTGTCGTCAGCATAATCAAGATCAGTCAGTCTTTCACCAGGTAGGAGGTCCACGCCGGCATCATTTGAGTGCCGCAGACAGTCCTCCATTATTTCGTCTATGACGAAATTGAACAAAAATGGTGAAAGGGGACAGCCTTGACGTACGCCGCTCCTGGTGCTGAAACTGTCAGACAGTTCGCCGTAAACCCTAACCTGAGCTGAAGTATGGGAATAAAGCGCCGACAGTATGTTCACATACTTAGTCGGTACACCCCTACGTTTAAGCGACTCTAAAAGTGTAGATCGGTCCACCGAATCAAACGCACCTTTATAGTCGAGGAATACGGCGATTGTTGGCCGGCGGTACACATGACGCTGCTCCAGAATTTGACGAAGGGTAAAAATGTGATCTATACAACCCCGCCCAGGGCGAAACCCTGCCTGTTCTTCCCTAATGTTTACTTCCCGAACTGCAGTGAGTCGACGAAGTATAATTGATGCTAGAACCCTTGAAATGACTGGGGTCAAACTAATCCCTCTATGGTTTTCGCAAGAGCCCCGGGCTCCTTTCTTAAATATGGGAACTATTATCGAGTGACCCCAGCACGGAGGGATGGTCTCCGTCGTCCACACAAGTTGAAACAACTGAGTCAATGCCTCTACTAACGCCTCTCCACCTTCTTTGAAAAGTGCCGGCACGAGATCATCTGGGCCAGCAGCCCTATTACGATTGAGAGCCGAAAGGCAATTGCGAACCTCAGTCTCAGTGGGTGGTTCCAAATCTACCGACCAGGGTGCTACATCACAAGTTTGTGGCGGCAACGCAATAGAAGCAGCAGGCCAACTAAATTGACCCTCAAAGTGTTCCGCCCAACGCTCTAACCTTCTGGACTTATTACAGATTAGTGTACCATCTACCTCGCTGATAGCTTCACTGACCGACGGTCGCCTGGGACCAGTGGCACGGATCAGCTTAAACAGTTTACCGATGTTCCCTGAGGCAAATGCGGTTTCCATTTCCTTAACTTTTTCCACTAACCAAGCCTCACGATCAGCCTTTAGACTACGTTTCAGTTTCCTACGGATATCTCTTCTAGACTTGTTATGTGAACTACCAGGAGGAACCTTCCGTCTGGCTTCTAACAACTCCAGGGATTTCTCTGAAATCCAATGTTTGTTTACCCCATGTACCCCTGTGCCGCATGCTACAGTACCTGCTTTCTGAATGGCCTGTGAGATTTGAGTCCAGCAGCTATTAGGGTCTTCGGAGTGAGTACCACTAAGGCAGCTTTCTAAGCTGGTTTGGTAATTATGCCTTACCGATGGTAAAGCCAGTTTCTCAACAGCTAACCGTTGCTGTCGGTGGGGTCGTTGCCCAGCAAAAGTAAGAACAAAACGGCAACGTACCAACGCATGATCTGAATCCAAGTACGTGCTCCAATAAGAACGACAGTCTTATGCTATGTGGTCTATCTGAGACCAGGCCTGATTCGGAGAAGGCGGGAACCAAGCATTGACGTGCACGATGCCTAAAACCAGTACTGGCTAAAAATAGATTATGCTCAGCGCATAGCTGCAACAATCGCCCACCATTATCTGATCGATGTGATGCTATCCCAAACCTACCACCTAAACGAGATTCGGCTTCACCAAGGCGACCGACCTGGGCATTCATATCTCCGGCCAAAACGACTATATCAGAGCCACGTGTCGACCGAAGGGAGAGTGGCCAGATCCGAGTAAAATGCGTCCTTGACGCCGATGTCACTACAGTCAGTAGGAGCATAAGCAGACACAATGAATAAATTTCTGAAAGTTTTGCGTCTAGAGCTGGTTTTAACAGAACCTGCCAAGCGGACGGCACAAAGTCTACTGTTAACAGGAATCCAATCTACTAATGCGGCTGCGGCCGTCGTGCTGAGGACTATACCTACTCCAGCCTGACCTGTAACGGCGGCTGTGGAGTCACCCGAAGTGTATAACCAGTATCGGGTAGACAATGCGGGTGCTGTTAGTTCCATACGTTGACTACTGTCATGGATTCTAGTCTCCGAGATACAGCAGACATCAACGTGCAACGAGTCTAACGTTCGTGCGAGAGCGGCCTGCTGACCTATCTGTTTTAGCGTGCGAACGTTGAAGGCACCTATATAATTCGCATTCTAGGTCTAAGCAAGAGACGAGTTTGGCCTGAAGGTAAGTGACAAGAGATGGGAGATACCGGTTCAGTGTTACTATGATTAGCTATATCTGTTGTGGGACCTGTAGAGTAATTATCAGAAATGGAGGTCGGGAGGGGCCTGAGAGCTAAATTTGATAGGACAGTGGGGAGGGGTCAGCAGTAGCATGTTTTCGCCTATCCACCCTGCTGTATGCAGCAGATAGGGCGACCCGGTTTATACTGCGAGACGGCCGATGCAGTATGGAATTACTGGTGTTGTGATTATTCATGGTTGTATGTGGGCTGAGATACTGCCAGGACGCCCAGACCTAGACAGGAGAACGATTAGGGTTCTCAACCAAAGCCTTTGGCTCAAAAGCCTGTACCGCAAGGCAGCGGTTGGGTGGCAGTGTACCAGAACTGGTACATTTTTCGGAAAAAGATGCCAACCTTCTTCCAACCCCCAACCTGGAGGACCAGGAGACTGGTTTGTCAGACCTCTACCCATTGGCCTGCCTGGTATGAGTGACTCTATCGGTGTGGTGACCACACCGTCCAGTTTAGCCCAATAGGTCATCGAGATGCGCAAGCCGTCACACCACGTCAAGGTCCAGTCTCCTTGTGACGGATTTATAGTAACTGTATACTACTCATATCGATACTCTTTAGACATTCGTGGATACTTCCTTATACTCTCCAGCTTCAGAAGCACACATAATCGCACGTTTTCTTGAATTGCAACCTGGTCTACGTGTGTGTTTCGACACCTGCCCGGAAACCGTCTCCTAGTTTTTTTCAGCTAAATTTTGTCAAGACAACTAATTTTTTCAAGCTTTGTTGTCGTTGCTCGAAGTTTTTTTTCCGTATGATCTTAAATTGTCTCGTTTTTGCGTTTCGCAGCTTTTGCAAGGACCACATAGAATTTCACTGGACCATCTGGTTATGTTTCCATGTGGCTTACTTTGTTATATTTTGAGCTATGCTCTGTTGATGGTAAGTCGTTCTGTACTTTGGTATAAGGCACTGTATAGAATTATAGTTGGGCCAGTTTGACCACATTTAACGTGGAACATTCCATAGATGGAGGTTCGTTATTCAGTTTTACCCAGAAACTGATTGATATAGGTCATTCTTTCCAACCACTCACGCAACTCGTTGTACATCCTTCCAATGGAGTGTTCGCTTTGTCTTCAGACGCTTTGCCGACTTTAAGTATGGCCGACAAGGAGACGTTGTTGGTGAATTATTATTATTCCTTTTAATTTATCATTTTAGAAAGTCGCTAAAGCTAACGGACTTTACTCTATACGCGTCATAACCACTGTCACAGACTATCTGGAATCTACTGTTTTTGCGGTAAGCTTACTTTCCCTGTGGTGTTTCAGTCGTTCTTTTCCTTGTAGTGTCAACTTCTAAGCTCCAACATGCAACTGAAATTGCTCTTGAGTCTCAACGACGAGGGCTTTCCAGTTGCATTGCACGTAACACCACTCAAGTATGAATGCTTGTCTGAGCACGCTCTGTCTGGTCATATCGAAACGTTGCGATCCGATATCGCAATTAACTTGGGTGTGCAAAAGCCAGTTGTTGGATCCAGGTAACTAACCATATCTGTGCGAGCTATCCCCTTTGTGTACAGTCCGGAGACCATCCGGTACTTGCAGCGACTGGAGAAACAACGTGAGGAAATGGCTCGTGTTGAGAAAGGTGACAATCGATCATTCTTTGCTAAATATGTAAGTGCACGACCGTTCTTTTGTTTTGTTTTTCTCCCTAGATATTCTTAAAGCATGCGGTAATCGTAGTGGTTGCCCATTCATGGTTCCTATTCGTTAACGCCCTGTTATCCAGTTTGACCCTAGTGATGCTGATCCGTATGGGATGCGCTTCGTACTTCCAAGCTGCTGCTCCGGTACGAGAACGTTCCTATTCCCACCCTCAAGATTGCGGGCCGTTTCTCGCACTTTGGTAGCACCATCTCACCGATTTTCAATGTTGCCGATGAAACATTAGCTTAAATAACCGGCATATGTTCTTGCTAGCCTGCCGCATCAGTAACGTCGAAAAGGCATCCGGTTGTCGTTTATGGGTGGGATATATAATGCTTGTGTTCCTTTTTGTTCCGTAGTTCGGAAACGTAGTTTGTTTACAGCGAAGATGTGAACAGACTTGTTTTGTTGATCATCGTCCTCTGCGCCAGTTAGCCTACGTCCAGTGAAATGGTCGTGTAAGCGTGTGGCCAACCGAGCGTTTGTTGTGTCGGGACTAACTTACTGAGACCACCAATAGTCGGGTAAGATCGCTTGGTATTTACAAAACGTGAAGACTGTCTATTTCATTGAGTAAAGGGGATAGGCGTTGTCTTCCAGGTTGAGTAGTACCTCACTTACTAATGGTATCTTGAATGGTAACTTGCCGCATTCAGTAACCTGTCCGCATCCGCAATGTTTCTGGTCCTTTCTGCCCTTGCGCTATCCATTGATCTCTGTTTTGTCTTTTTTTCTGCGATATCTCACGTCACTGTTGCACTGAGCGACGGATTGAGCAGTGGTACTCTCTGGTCTGGCTCTTGTCCATTTTTACTTAATGGGATCGTGGTGCATTCATGGATGGCATTCAGCTGAGTAATGTTAAATCTTGAAACGGTTCGCACCAACTTAGATAATTTGGCATCTGTGGCTTGCAAACCCAGTTCGGTCATCAGTGATCATGACAGTCCGTTGCGTATCAGGGTATATCAAGAGGCTTTAAACGTCCGTTCTAAGTTATGCCGTTTGTGTATTTTACTAACATCCACTTGTTTGTTAACTCCGGTTTTACTCCTTCATATTTGCTTGCTTGTTAGATGCTAATCGACGTAGTGGGTGATGTGCCCTGGATATTGGGGAATGTCAGGAGTGTCTGTTACTTATGTGTGTAGCTCACCGCTTGTTGCTGTCGCGTGCTGCATCATGACGTTTTCCATTTGTAAACCAACCATGGACTAATACCAATCATGTGCTTGTCGGTTGTCAGTACTGTTTGCTGTCCATGTCTTACCTATAACTGGCTGAATTAGTATTGCTGCTTCCAAGCCTACACCCAAGTTTCAACACTTGTCACCGAATTAGTGTCATGTATAGGTGTTGTGAATTACTGTGCTACCTGAAGCTAGATAGTGCTTGATGGCTACAATCGTCCATATTGTTGACTGAATGTTCCGTTATTTCATCAGCTTTCTGTTCGCCTCCAAGACGTATTCTCGGTTTTAACCCAAGAATGTTATGTATTCTGCTACCCTGACATGATGGAAAGGCTCGTGCACTGCGTTGCCCTGATTGGCTAATTTGACTGTCTTCGACCGTACCAGCCGAATGGAACGGATCTCAGTCTGCTTTATTTGTTTAACTCTGTTCACCTAATTTGCTCATGTTCGGTAAGATTTAGTTGTAATAATTTCTCTACTAAGTTCACTTCTGAATTATTGTCAGTCTAAGTTCTTCTCCTTCAATCTCTGGCGACTTTGAAGTTGAGTCCTATGGTCAAACTGGAGTAGGGCTCACTGATTTCTAAAGCAGAGCAATAGTTTGATCGATTAAATCCCAGTGAATAGTCGTTTATACATTATCACATATTGCACGCCTGCTGCAAGGTCGATGGCGTGGTCACGGGTTATAAATGTCTTAACCATTCCACTGAGCAATTTTAGTGAAGTGCCGTGCACGTGGTTGACAAGTTCGCAACCACCCATACCTCTGGTTGGAAACACTTTGATATAACGTTGTACTGCAATCAATGGCGATTCTGTATCAGCATAGTTGTTGTTTCTTCCCTTTCCTGAAGCTTCCTTGCCTTTTATTTTCGTTTTTGTTCTTTAAACTTTCATTTATTCATTTATTACTCTGCCTCTTCGGGAACTATTATGAGAACCAACAACAGCCCGAGTCATAGTACCCACGGGTATTGCCGGTTATGTGGCAGTTAAGCATCACTGTGAACCACTGATGTATTGCTGTCAATGATGACACCGAAAACCGAAAATGATGATGCTGGTGATAATGCTTGATTACTTTATAGACTGCTGAATAAAATGATTGATTGGACTGATCTACGTAGAGTGCATTTCGCATCTTCAAATTTCACACCGCTACTTCGAGATTGTGCGTTCCCGCCCCACATTCATTTTTTGCAGGCAGTTCAGTTGAGATTGTGAACTTACTTGAGTAGAACTATCCCATCAGATTGTTATAGTTTTGAGATGTCAGTAAACATAGCGAAGGCGCTTATTGCCTTTGCTGGTGTTTGACATCTGTAACATCGGAGAGACTCTGCTGTTGTTGTTGTTGCTGCTGCTGAAAAGGAGAGCGTACCATGTCCGTGTACAATTTCTGTCGTGCCATACTTCGGAACCGTGGTCTGTTTGCAATGAAAGTGTGAACGGATTAGCAGTGATCAATCATCACTGTGTATGCCTTTCACCTTATTCCCAGTGGAATGAATGCGGGGGCGACGCGGTACTTCGTCGGCATGTCTTTCCCAAATCATCATTTAGTCAAACGATAAATCGAATCTGCAATGGTTAAGTCGTGCTCTTCGTATGCCTTCAGAGGGTTCACTTCGTCGAGCATCATTTGCCGAGACCGCCAACAATTGGCCAACACCACGAGGTGGCGAGTCAACAATGTGTTTAGAAGCAGACCACCTCTACAGTTCCGTTAAGTAATTTCACCAAGTGTCGTTTGTCAGTCTCGGGACTTCGTGGTCGTCCAATTCTGCTGTTGAAACCACCATCAAAAATCGTAGCATGCAACAGCCAACGTCAAGCTTTTGCACGCAACATCTCTGGTCCTTCTGTTTAGTCTTATTTCCCCCAGCTTTTCCTTTCTCTGTTGACTCCAGTTGTTGTATATATCTCGTCACCGGCAGTTCGCCGGCGCGTATTCCGGAACGCTCGGGATGCGCGATCAATTGGTCAACTACTCACGTTGCACAGCCTGCGATGGTTAGGTCACGTACTCCGTATGCCAGCTGAGCGTTTACCGTACCGGGCATTATATACTGAGACCACCAACAGTTGGGTGAAACCACATGGTGGTCAAGCGACAACGTGGTCACGAAATGAGAACCCTGACTGCTCCACTGAGTAAAGTGGGTAGGTGTCGCCTGCCTGGATGGGGTCCTCGTGATCACTCAAACCGCTGGTTAGAGACGCTATCCGAGATGGCAGCGTGTCGCAGTCAATGGCGTACCTGCATCCATACCATTTCTAGTTCTTCCGCTTAGACTTCTCTATTAATTTTCAACCTTCTTAGTAACGTTTTCTTCTAGGATATTCCACGTCACTGTTGAGGTGAGCGGCAGCCCGAGCCACAGTACCTTTTGGTCAGGCTCATGGCTGCTGGGGATGGGGAGGGAGCGGGGGGGGGGGCTGATGATGATGATGATGATGATGTCACTGTTTTGATGAATGGTGACACGAGCCGAAATTACTTCTGGTCAAGCTCATAGCTGTCTACGAATACATGGTGGTCATCGTCTTTATAAGAGAATCCTGAGATTCTGTGCTTAGCGTTCACATTTTATTGTGTTTTGGTAACTTGTCAGTATTATTTGCAGTGCAGATTGGTGAACAAAAACTCAGAGAGGAAGGGCGGTAGATTACTGAACGGGGCGAACTTTACCGAACAGCATACATATGTGGGTGAGGAGTTGAGGAAACTAGCCGTTACCACTGGAGTTACCGGGACCTAACTGCAATTGGTAATCGTTGTCCGCATGCACTCAGACACGTGTGCTGCAGTTGTCCGTAGACGAGATGGAACGAAATTACCTCTTGTGTGAATCACAGACAGAGAAACTTGCCTGCTTTATCCAGTTAAAGAACAAGTGATGCTTTCTCATGAAGCATCCAGACCGGTCACACCGGTTATGTACTTTGTTCCTGGAAGAGGTTGAGAGCATGTCGAAAAGTCACTCAATCATAGTTTACATGTAGCTTACTTTGGCCTGCTTTATGCAGCCCGTCCTTTGAAAAAGAACATCCCATCGATACCCTTTGTCATATGGATGCAAGACAGCAAGTTTATCCATTTTCACTGTCCGCCAGACGTCTGATACCGATAGTTGATTACAAAGGTCAACGGCTCGCCGTCACTGAGAGAAAGTTTTGGTTGGTGCGTACTTCGAACGTTAGCCTTCGAAACTTCTAGACAACCACTTTTGAACCATCACATGTGGTGGTCATCAGCAGTGCGGTCACTTTTCTGACTTTGGCTTTGGTTAATAAAGAAAAAATGGTATTGTTAGCATCAATTTCTGCAGTCCTAACGATTTTTTCGGTACTGTCACGCGGTCGGGATGCTCTGTTGCTCTAATCTGTAAGTAATCAACGACGATTTTCTGACACTGTCGACTCGGTAGGGAAAATCCGTTACTTTTTCGGTAAGCGATAAACTTTTGACCTATCCTATTGTGTGTAGACAGCGACTGGGTTATAAAACATTCTTAGGCATGCCCGTCCCATGTTTTCTGGTTGACTAACGTTAACACAATCTTCCTGGATATTCTCTTAGCTCGTTCCCTACGGATGATACGAAGTCATTTTCTTGAACTGGTCCGCAACCAAATGCGGGATGTAAGGAGCACTGATATTGTTTGTTAAGTAATTTACAATAGCCGTGACAACCGATTTTCTTTTTCACTATTTCAGCAAAACTGTCCCAAACCACCTCATAAAATGATTGACCGTACTGTAGTGCCTGTTCAGCAAACGGTAACCCCCGTGATATCTCTCCCACATTGATGGTTAGGTTGGTAATAGTTGTGAAAATCTGCAGCTCATGGTGTGGAAGTTATCGGTGTTGGATTGTCTGCTGGCAAGCTCAGATAACAACTTATTACCAACTGCACTGATGGCCAAGCATTCCGTGACGGTTGGCCTTAAAAGTGCTCAAAATGCTGACAGGATGCACTAGACGCTTAAAAGTGATCTCACTTGAAACGCAACAGTAGGAAGCATCGATGTTTTTAAAGAAGAGCTGCACTTATCTCAATATACTTCGAGGGACAACAGCCATTGGTCATTTTTTGCAAAACATAATTAACTACACTTCTGATATTCTTGGTAAACATTCAGGGGTTGCTATAACGACCACATCACTCAGTAATACCGTAATCTACTGACCAGTTCACTCAGAAGAAGACTTCTTCATGTACAATGATCTCAGAGAGAAATCGTCCTCAGATTGGAAATGTTTGATGACCATAGTAACAAGCAATCAAACTTATCTTAGATTTGCCTGATTACTTTCGGACCTGTAGTTTGTTTGATTCAGAGTAATGCACGTTGCAAGGCATGATTGAACACAGATATTATCACCGGTCTCAGTGGTAATCACTTTGACTTATTCATGATTACGCACCCAATTAGTTCAGTCAACCTTGAGAGTAACTGCAGTTGTAAGCTCGGAGGCAAGTCACCTCGGTTATCTGGACCACGATAAGATTGATCCTTTCTATCAGGACGGAGATGTGCACGAACGATGAGTAGTACTCAGCTGTTTTTTTTGTTCAGAGTGTAACTACAAACAGGTTTCTCCGACTGTGTAGACTGCAATCAAGTATGTGGAGTGTTAGGATGGCAGCATCGCAGTAGTAGTGACGTTTTTTTTTATAACCAGTGCTAGTGATTGTGATGATTACAACCCCAAGTGTATTTGCATTCTTTATCTTCATATAATTGTACGGTTTATTGAAATTTGCGAATAATAGCCCCACAAACTTCACCGACATGAAAACGGTTTATCAGTAGTCCCTCTTTGAAAAAGTGTTTCAGGATTATCTTGATGATTAATAATGTAAATTCCTTCAAATTTACTGTTCGCTTTTGAGGACGCTATAATGTTCATCGTTTCCTTTCCAAAAATTCCACAGTGGACGTATATCCTACCGGCCGCAATTCTGTTCGTGGTATTTTCCGGCATACAAGAAGCCAGCTCTTCCAATGCTGCCACTGGCGGAGGTGGCGGTGGACGACAGTGATGGACTAGACTTCCTCGGACCTCTTGGGTTTTGTGACCTTTTTTGTGCTTTTGTACAATGCGTGTGTTTAGTCTATCCGATCTGGAGTTCTCCCAGAATGTCCAGGCATCATTTTTCATCTATTCCGAGTCGACTTTTCCGATATTCCGAAACAGCACGCTTGTTTAGATCATTTTCCTACTCGGTAAACCGATAGTGTGTCGTGTTTGTAAGGACCGAGAATAAAATCATTATTCACCTTCCGACTGTTTCGCGGATGTATTTGTTACAGGAGCGAACATCTATTGCCTAAACATCAGCGCTTTCTCAGGACTGAATTGTGAGAGGCTCTGTAAACGGTTTTATAACTCTGTCATCTTGCTGCTCTTCAAGCAAGAGGATTTGATCGACTTTCACAGTTAAACTTTTCTGACTTGCATGCTTTTGTTTTGATGGCCGTGTTCCGCAAAGTATGCTGCCAACCCCCCGGTATAATAGTGGAAAAGAATGCGCTTCACCGATTGTCACGTCGTTACCAAGTTGCTAACGTTG
>LOND01001973.1:28921-39333 GCA_014220965.1 Paragonimus kellicotti | reverse complement strand
TATCGAGATGAACAATAACCATCGGATTGAAAGACAGAAAAAAAACAACTTGTGTCGCAATCTAGCACGTGCTGCAGTGCATCCGTAGGATTGCAAACGGGCTTGGATAATGTCAGACTGTCTGAGTGTAGACAAGGGTCACACAACAATGATTCGAACTCAGGAACTCCCGACTGGGAGAACATCATCATGATCACTATAGAATTTGGGAATAGCACTAAGGCAAAAAGGATAAACAAGAGATATGTCTGACAGAACGTCATTCACTTAGTTACTGATTTAAGAAGCTCCGAAAAGTGGACTAAACGTAGTCCGTTTCTTCGTTTTCCAGCTGGTACGATTTTAAAATGAAATCTCCTACATTCTCTGTGCACTCACATTTTCAAGTGCTGATCAGAGAGCAAAAGTTCACCACCCCGTTGATCAATCGGTGAATGTTAAGGTGGCATGTTGAGAAGAACCAAATGACTACTGAGTTTAACGCGTGAGCAGCCTGAGTTTGGTCCGAAAAAATCACTGGACTGCTCCTTCTTAGAAAGGACCGGACTCAGTTCCAGTTCTAATCATTTTCCTCTGGGAATCTAGGAGACTCGTTTCTTCTGTGGAGGTGTCTAATGTAGTGTTGCACGTGTTTCTTCCGCAAGACACTCCTTTTAAGGCGTTTCTTTCTGGGGGAGCATTATTTAGCATATTCAATATAGCAAAAAAAAACATGAAGCTCAAAATATAACTGTCATGAAATCTGTGGAGAGCTCCATCATGATCCAACAGAAACCAGTTAAACTGTGGCGACTTAAAAGTCAGATATTAAATTTTATAGTAATTAGGATATCCCATGAGTCAAATTCATGAGCTAGTTGCCTTGATAAACAGCACAGAAGCAGGTTTTCGTGAAATACTCCCAGAAATATCGGTAAACATATGCGCGGTTACCGATGAGTAGCTCTGAGCATAATATATGAACTGAATCTAGCTCACTATTCACGTGTGTACGACTGTGTCCAACATTCCGAGCATTCCTCACATAAGACTGACAACGAAAGGCTTATCCACAAACCCAATAAGCTGATGGGATTGCAACGATCAATCCTCGGGAGTTTCAAATTCGTTGATCCAGGAGCCCATAAGAGGCCATTACGACAGATCCCTATAACAGCATCATTCTCATGGCACACCGATCGGTAAAACACACAATACCTAACCACTGACACCACTAAGGAGGCCAGGCGGTCCATACAAATCGGGTCACTCCCAAACTCGAGTTACAAATATTGATAAACGCTCACGCACGACACGAACAGGTCAAATGGCTGACGGCATACTTTACAGCAGTGTGCAGGGACTGACGTGCCAAATCATGATTGAACTGAATGAATGTTTACTACAGAGGAGTGACTGACGGTTCCGATGAGAAATCGAATCTTTGTTGTGTGTAGTAGCAGGTAAGCAGCTGTCAATGATTAACATTCAATCACGCCATTTGTTGTACAAAATGCAGATTCGTTTATACGTAGTATAGCACGACTCGTATGCGCGGGAAATAAAGGACAGATACCAATGCCAAGAAGATGAGGAATCAGAAGCTACTATTGGAAACGTGTATATCAACTAGGTGTGACGTGTCACCAAGGCGAATGACGACGTACTGCTGCACAACGGATGCGGATACACGTCAGATAGTTTGCGTTCGTCGTTCCATGTTTTCATATACATTGTAATGGATTTCGTGTAAAAAAAACCTCCCAAGCCATGCATTCTTTGCGGTCGCAACACATCAAAGGTTTGATCCGATAGCATTGCGTATCGCTGCGAAATGTGGACGATTAGCTGATTCATCAATGACGTGCGCGTGATTGATACGATAAATATCTTTAAACGTTCTACTGATAAGCAGATCGGCAGCTGTGTGTGCCTGGTCGTAAAGAATCAACATTTTCTGCTGAGGTGACATTGCTAAAAGAAACGGACGCTGTAGTAAACTAGATTCAATCCTTAGAGAGTTACGTCATTAGAAGAAATCTTATCGAATTCTAAAAAGTAAAGGGTATTCTTGAGTTTAGAAGGTGACAACTTATCTACGAATTATTGTTACCGTATAATCCGGATTCAGCACAGTCCATGCAGCAGTTTAGATGTCAGGAGGATGCGTAATCAAGGTTCACCGAATACGCGTATCACATGAATAACAGTAATTAAGAAAGAGGTTGTGTACCTCCAGCGAACGTTGATCAATAAAAACACTACCTGTGCTACCATGTCTTAAAAAACATCCTCAGTAACGTTAGGGATAACGACTGTTCCTCTAAATAATTACATAGTTTGACAAGGGTAAAAATGTGTTTAATGTGCAAATAATTCAGTCCCTGGTTCAAAATTAAAAGAAACACCAGGAAGATGGGAAGCTTCGAGACAAAAAACAAGCGAGTCAAAATAGACATAACAGTTGTAAGGTGTATGTAAAAAATCTACATCGAAAATGCAATAGAATGGGTGCTACAGCATCGGACTCACAATGCTTTTTGTTCACATATAATAAGCCACAGTATACATATTAGGTCAATGTGCATCCAATTAAATAGCAGTTCTAAGTCATGTGCATTTTTGCCATTTGTACAGTTTGAAGCTGAGATCTTTAAAATTTATGTTGGACTGTGTTTACTTTCTTAACGGAGTCAGCTGATACGAACCGTGGAACTATTGTCAAGGTTTATAATACGCTTCACACACATTTTTCGAGAGAAACCAACATTAGATGGCAAATCCAGAATACCAGAAAATTTCATGTTGCGACCGAATCCCCACGACACTGCGCCTAAGTTGGATGCAGTAGTATCCCAACATACAACCGCATAGCTTTCCAATTACCGGAAAAAAACGAAGCACTAGCATAATAAATTTCTTTTCAGAAACGACTAAATATAACATGCACGTTTATACACAAAAACAGTAACATCATTATCAAAGCAATACAATTTCAATCATAGAAATAATTACTTACAGGGTGCGTGTAATTCGGACGCAATTCAAACTCTTGAATGTCCCTTGAAACGACAATAAATTTGTCACGTGTGTGCGCACGTAGAAACAGATTGATTCGATCAAAATAATGAAAAAACCTGTTCGAAAGTAGAGAAATATAAACATACATATTAAAAATGCGTATTATTCACTAAGTAGCACACGAAGCAATTAGACAGAATGACAACGAACGCTAACAGATAAAATGAGCACAGTAGGTCAGAGAGTTAACAATTTTCCATGATTCATTCAACATCCCGTGGTGTTCAGTTTGTGTATCAGGGCACAAAAAAAAGTCTACCGGATTAGGAGTCAACACATCTCAACCCTGCATTTTCTCTCTCAGGTTGTCTTTAAATTTGTTGTTATTGGAAACAGCGACCGCGATACATAAGAGTACAATGAACATCGCAAAAGCGATATAAAAAAACGGTTATATCTTATTGACGAATGCATCCGATTACGGCATCCTCTCGCGTGATCTGGGTTAACGAGATCCGCAGATTATGTTTTGGCCTGAATGTAGAGTGCAAAGGAGTGCCGTTCAATCAAATGCATTCAATGAAGGAAAGATACAAAATGAAACTTATGTCATAGGACTAGACGTGACTTCGTATGGTAATGCTATTCTGGATCCAAGTGGGTTACTACAGCTGAGGCGAAGTCGTCCAAATGACAACAAAATGACCCCGGATCACTCACCGTCTAGATGTGGACATTTCTTGTTTAGTCACTTCACCCGAAGCAATCAGACGGAGACATGGTAGATAATCGCATGCCAGTTCCCTGCGGCCACGGATGGGGTTTGGAACCAAATGTCGACTTCCCACCCCAGCCTGGGCCAGCTCCGAAATCAGTTGCGTCGAGTACGAGCTAAACAGGAAGACGACGGGAACCACACGAGGGATAAATATTTGCTTTTTGTGTAAGCTTACTGAAATAAAGTCAGTAGCGTAATCGTGCGTTGAACAGTCTTACCGTGTTGAATTTTGAAGGGAAAATGACACAAAAACCGACAGCCGTATGTAGCAACCAAAACGTACGAGCACGTTGGATCCAGAAGTCGAAAAAGTAAGAATTAGAGCAAAGAAATAAAAATCGAGAAAGTTGGGCGATACATAACTATGTGGTAATCGGCATAGATTTAACTCACACCAAGCGAGACGATTGCACAAGCGACGAATGGGCTCGCCATCACGTATTTCCCAAAACTCCGGGTACACAATCAACTGGCCAAATAATTAAAATGTACAATCTGCCGTGAATGTAACACGTGGTTTACACGCCAGCTGAGCAGTCATCGCACCAGACATTACTCAAGGCCACGAATGGCTGAGTCAAACCACGAGGTCACCAAGCAACCATATGATCACGCATTGTGTTGAGTACGCACAGCGTTAAAACTATGGGGACATTATGTTATTTGTACCATTTTCTTTTAATCCCCGCTTTCATAAATTCGAAACATCCCTCTATTTCCCCTTCAGTTTCCAATTCCGTTATCATTCCTATATATTGTTTCACACTGTCAAGTTTTGGAAACACCATCCATGACCGCAAAGAGAAAAAATGGATTAAAGACTAGGTGTCACCATACTTTTGTATCGAAGTGTGTGAGAATTAAGCCTCTATGCCACAGTAATTTTGCCGAGCAGTCATATGTCAGGTCGCAAGTCTACTTAAGGTCAAGCTAATAGACGAACATTTAAGATAAATCAGACTCGTACTTGCAACCATGCGATAGAAGAACGGTGTCGTTATCATCCAGCTACCTCCAGTTCGAACACATAAATGTTACTGATGAGTAGTAGGGGATTTTGGTTTTCATATAGATTGAACATCACCCACAATTGATCGCAGCTGTCGCATTCCCATAGACTTTCCAGTCGGCCCCTTTCGAAAAGAAGCACTAGACTCGAGTTTCGCTCTCATTAGAGCTCGTCAGTAGTGCATATCCTTGCCACTGCCGGGACTAGAACTCCGGCCACGCTTTCATGAGGCAACCGTGTTGACCACTGCGCCATTGACCTCACATTAGGCACGACCGAATTATCATATGTGAACGCTCAACCACTTTCGCTTGTGAGTAATGATCAGGCATCAGTAATCAAAATACCGCTCAACAAGTCAATGATTTCTGTGATTTCAACTTGGAGAGAAGTCCTAGTCGAGGGGTCATCGATTGGAGTTAACAGACAGTAACTGTCTCCTCTCGAGGCGATCGGGCAACCTGATCATTACTCACAAGCGAAAGTGGTTGAGCGTTCACATATGATAATTCGGTCGTGCCTAATGTGAGGTCAATGGCGCAGTGGTCAACACGGTTGCCTCATGAAAGCGTGGCCGGAGTTCTAGTCCCGGCAGTGGCAAGGATATGCACTACTGACGAGCTCTAATGAGAGCGAAACTCGAGTCTAGTGCTTCTTTTCGAAAGGGGCCGACTGGAAAGTCTATGGGAATGCGACAGCTGCGATCAATTGTGGGTGATGTTCAATCTATATGGTAAGTGTTGAGCCCAGAACAAAACGTTGGATTTAGGTGATACGATGGATGAAAAGTGGTAAGACAGTTGGAAGAAAAACATGGTCCACCAAAAACAATGCAGTTGACCTTGATTGCATGCGGCATTTCTGGTAGCGTAAGTAATTACAAATGGGAATGGTCTATTGAACCGAAGCCAGGAAGACAATACAGCCATATGGAGCAAACTGGGAAGCGCAATCTTTGGGAGTAGAATTTCAAAAAACTGCGAAGGACATTGACGACCTACGCTGTTTGGTTTCTGTTAGTTAAAAACCTCGTTCGAGGTCAACAGTACATCCAGTTTCGTATCACAGATCGGAAGTATTACGACAGCCTGTGAAGTTCCATTCATCGTCAGCTTATCCAAAATAATTGTTTGCATCAAGTAAATGATGAATAAGTGAAGTCGTTTAAATAAAACGCTACAACAGGCAAAGCTATATAGCTCTGAAGTGAACGGGTGGTGGACCGGCCGATGTGCATATTTAGAGGACTGGAAGGTGTGTTCACGTAATGCGTGCAAATTTACATTTATTTAAAAACAGGAGACTGGTGAAACAGTTGAAACATATACTACTGGAAATTGCCGCTGAGTAAGTCGATAATACACTTCTAAACACAGACCGGATGTCGTCACAATGTTGGCGGTCGTCGTGGATACTGAGAATTTGGTTCGTATGTGATGATGAAATTGGCGGGAGGCTAGATGTAAAGCTAAGGGAGCACATGATCACAATCTGTGATGCATAGGCTTGAAATTCGCGGAACAGCAGCCTACACAACTAACACTAACAGGACAGGTATGGACTGTTACAGAAAAACATGCTGATTCATTAAACAATGGAAGGGTTCGGTTAAGAAAGTCACAAGTCAAACGATAACAACACAACCAGCTTTAAGTAAAGCCAATGGATAAACGCCGACCTAACCTTCAACTAAGTTCAGTTCGCTTTACGTAGTTTAACCAACCAAACGGTCGTGAAGTGTCACGTTTTTCGTGGACTGGAAATGGTCTGATTATCTCAGAAGAAACAGAATAGACAGGAACTTCGGAACTAAGAAAACAACGCTCAGATATCCAGACAAGTTATAATGAGCAAACTGAGCACAACTCACTCAGTATATGGACCCGGGTTAGTTTCCGTCGGCGCCTCATACAATGAAGGCATGGAGATCTCAGGCAAAATGGACACTAACTCTCGCTCAAGTGCTGGCAATCGGGAATGCGCAAGACCAAACAGAGTATTCGACCAATGGCGTTCGATCTGTTCTGAATCTTGATCGAACGGAGCGATCGGGGCCAGTAGATTCGCCATTACCGGATTTACTGTGACAGTGTGAGTTGATTTTGTGCATGGACCGGCCTGACTCAAGCGGGAGACATTAGCAATGGAACAGGACGAAAGAGAGGCGGTGGAAGGTGGCTGATAAACAGTGTCCTCTGTAAACATGTCGGTTTTTTCCGACGATGTGGATGATGGCCCGGATGACAGATCAGTAAAATCAAGGATGTGAGTAGTGTACGACCGGCTGAGACTTGAGGTGAAGAAGTCAAATGTAGACTGTTGGCGGACAATATGATGCAGCAAGGTCAAACAGGAACGTAGTAGACTGCACAGTGGGACGGAAGGCGGCATAGTTAATTTGGTTATGAATGCAGAACGTTCTAAATCCGGTGGCTGTACAAAGGACTGTAAAAGAAACGGTGTAATGAATGTACAATCATGCGACAGAATGGATGATTCACATGGAACTTTTGAAATTCCTGATAAAATAACGTTATTAGGAAGATAATCAGTATCGGAAGTTACCACGTCCTGATGACGTGTTTTTACATTCCACAATTTAATTTGTAATCAAGCAACAAGACTAGGAAGCCCAATTATTGTGGATAGCAATGTAAACTTGTGGGCGTCAATATGAACCACGTGGAAATCTGAGAAGATAGTATATAGATTTCCATTTTTACACCACAAAGTGTTCACTGCTACATGACGTGGCTGTGGTGCGAATCCAAATACGTCCTAGCGCGTTGAGAAGTGATATGAAGGCAAGTTCAAAATGCGACTCGTGATCAATCATCAATACAGTGGGACAACCAAACTGGACAACCAACCGTTCCAAAAGTGTTCGTGTAACGGTTGTTGACGAGTAATTTGAAATTCGTATGGCTTCTGGCCAACATACTACACAGGGTTGGGTACGACGAGGCTGTTCAAGTCTGGACGAGAAAAGTCGCAGCAGCCGAGGCTAGACCACAACCGTTTCCATGGTGGTCGGTATTTCTAACTTCGATTTATCACCAGATTTACAGGTTTACTTTAACCATAGTTAGGAGAAGCACGAAACAGTGTGCTTCCTAGATTTGAAGCATAGATATGAGTAACTGAATGCAAGCGACAATACGTTGCGAGGTTAACCTGGCTTTTGGGAACCATCAGCTGAGAAATCCTGTTTAAACATTAGACGAAAACACTCATAGATTCCACATATAAGATATTTGATCCATGGGAAGTGAGAATTAGACTAATGTTTTCCTGACAGTAACGAACAAGATTACAAAGAAGAGAAGTCATCGGGAAGCAAGATGATCAGTGAATGTGAATATACTGTGATATTAGAGGGCCTTTCCAAGCATCCAAACGTCTGGCCGCAATGCTTTCAAATATATAGGTGATATCTCACAGGCGTACTTCATGAAGTAATTCAGATTCCTACAGTCTGTGGGTATGTCACAGTTTATCCGATCTGTGATACCTTCCAGCCGTCACTGATCTCGGCGTAACGAAAGTCAACGTTCGTCATATTGCGTACACAGCCCATAACGTAGTCATCATCAATTGTTGTACCTCACCAGAATAGATAAAACAGCATACACACACAAGCTAATCGCACAAACATCACCTGTAACACTGAAAGCTAACGAATTGATGTTTGCTACCCGCTTAAGCATTGCAGTCGATACGCTCTTGGAAGCCGCCAACTATGAAAATAACGAGGTCACAAACAAAACGGTCTTTTGAAAGCACTTTAGAACTGTCATCATAATCATCAACAGCAACACATTACAAGCTGATATGATAACTGTGAGCAGAAAAATAGCCCCTGTTGAACAAAAAAGAAGAATGGAACAGGGAGTGATGCATGAAAATATACAACTTCCTACAAATAAATAAACAAACCACCAGTGGGAATCAAATAGCCAGTGTAGCACAGATGACTTCCAGGCGACTCTCATTGCTTGGCCCCATTAACATTAACATAATCCGTAGAGGAAACATTGACAACAAATGCCTTACGATCAGCCGAATTTAAAACAATTTGAGGATGAACAACATCCCAGCAGTCATCAGCCTAAAATGTAAGACTGGTGTTCCGGTGTCTATCACAAGACGAACATAGTAACAGAACACGGTAGAACGACCAAGTATGAAACTTGAATACACGAGTAGTACGTGGTTACCACCAGAATCAAACAGTTGTCAAAACCTGAAACCTAAGCATAGTTCAGATATGATAAGAGAAAAGGTCAACACACCTATGTTAAAAGAGATTCCGGAGAAACATTCATTAGAGTCGGACAAGTTGGACATCAGAAATGTCGTGACATTAGTTTGCAGGTACTTTACAGTCGTTTGCTATATGGTTTAGGCGAATCGTATAATGTTATCCAAAGTGTCCTACGATTCACTGTCACAGTCAACATAACACTGGAGAAGAAAATGGTCCTAGGCATGGATCGTCAACCAATGCATCATATAATTTGACCGACTGTGATGAAAACAAAACATATAGTGCGAAGGGAATAAAACTAAATAACATGATTCGAAACAACCAGGTGGTAACGACAAATTTCAATCAACCACAAGGTTGTCAGTTCAAATCTTGGGTGTTTCGAGTGAGCCGGCGTCGAACTGAAGAGTCCGACAGTATCTGGTGTCCGTCATACTTAGGTTGTTTCATGGCAACGAAGAACAGGCGTTGCACAAACGGAAAAAATAAACTCGAACTATGATGAACAACCACTCAGTGAATTACTGAACAAATTACCTCTCGAAAAATATACGGAGATTAACGGTCTGTAAATTATTACGTTGCAACACATTGCTTGATCTGGATAAGTATGACAAGGCATTGCACTTCACTTGTTTCACGGCGACCAGCAAAATTCTGCCATCGATTTGCAACCCAAAAAACCTGTAACCGACAACTGGCCCCCATCGATCACATGAAGACGGTCTAATGTGGCCAGATTAAGTGGTGTGAGAAACCTCAATCAAAGACTTTATGGGGATGGCCATTAGACCGATGAGGACAACATGTTCCAGAATGGAAACGTAACTGTCATGGTTAGTTGAACCTAACTCATTCTTAATGCTCAGTGCAAAGACCATACACTCCTAATAGTTCAGACTTAATAACACCGCCGACCATGCTCACTAGATAAGTGGGATCATCTGGGTTTGCATAATTACGCGTCACACAGCAGCACATTGTGGAGAGTTCAGACTAACTGTAAACTGAAGGGTGACAGACGACATGATATTCAACAACTGAAGTTGTGCTTCTGTAAAGTAGCCTCTGAAATCATTAGTCACGTCTGTAAGAATGTTCCATTTCAAATGGTATAGGTCCATTCATCTAATCCATGGAGCAAAGTTCACATCGAAATTTTCTTGATAAACTGAACTCATTACTTAAGTCGTTTTGGGTGTGCACATTTTGTAGTGTTACACCTAGCAATGTTGAATAGCGGAATAAAAACGTAAGCAGAATTATACAATTTAGTGGCAAGTCGTCTGGCAAATAAGTGGCATGGCTTACTGGTGAACGGTGAATAAGTGTGCCTATCTGTGTATCGTCTTGGACAC
>LOND01001972.1:37846-79918 GCA_014220965.1 Paragonimus kellicotti | reverse complement strand
TCGTAAGCTTCCGAGTTAGGGATTAAAACAAGGTTGACCTCTTATTTCAATGTCACTTATCAGTTGTCTTACAGTACAGGCTTTTAAATTGAAAGCCTACGCTTGAGTACCGCAGTGGACTTACTATTCTGGAGTAGGCGTTATAGTGCAACTCAACTGTGAAAACTTGAGTACCCACTGACAAATGACGATATCTCAAAGACAATCAATAAAAAGGACCAAATCGATGTTTTGGATCTTTATTGTCGAGATTGATTGTAGAAATTTAATGTGATAGGGTTCGTCGGGATTATGTCCTATCCAGTGCAGTTGTGTTCCCTATTTCTACTCGGGCCCAATCGCGTCATGTGTGACTGTGCTTCGACCTCAGGGAACATCGGTAAACTGTTTAAGCTGATCCGTGCCACCGGTCCCAGGCGACCGTCGGTCAGTGAAGCTATCAGCGAGGTAGATGGTACACTAATCTGTAATAAGTCCAGAAGGTTAGAGCGTTGGGCGGAACACTTTGAGGGTCAATTTAGTTGGCCTGCTGCTTCTATTGCGTTGCCGCCACAAACTTGTGATGTAGCACCCTGGTCGGTAGATTTGGAACCACCCACTGAGACTGAGGTTCGCAATTGCCTTTCGGCTCTCAATCGTAATAGGGCTGCTGGCCCAGATGATCTCGTGCCGGCACTTTTCAAAGAAGGTGGAGAGGCGTTAGTAGAGGCATTGACTCAGTTGTTTCAACTTGTGTGGACGACGGAGACCATCCCTCCGTGCTGGGGTCACTCGATAATAGTTCCCATATTTAAGAAAGGAGCCCGGGGCTCTTGCGAAAACCATAGAGGGATTAGTTTGACCCCAGTCATTTCAAGGGTTCTAGCATCAATTATACTTCGTCGACTCACTGCAGTTCGGGAAGTAAACATTAGGGAAGAACAGGCAGGGTTTCGCCCTGGGCGGGGTTGTATAGATCACATTTTTACCCTTCGTCAAATTCTGGAGCAGCGTCATGTGTACCGCCGGCCAACAATCGCCGTATTCCTCGACTATAAAGGTGCGTTTGATTCGGTGGACCGATCTACACTTTTAGAGTCGCTTAAACGTAGTGTACCGACTAAGTATGTGAACATACTGTCGGCGCTTTATTCCCATACCTCAGCTCAGGTTAGGGTTTACGGTGAACTGTCTGACAGTTTCAGCACCAGGAGCGGCGTACGTCAAGGCTGTCCCCTTTCACCATTTTTGTTCAATTTCGTCATAGACGAAATAATGGAGGACTGTCTGCGGCACTCAAATGATGCCGGCGTGGACCTCCTACCTGGTGAAAGACTGACTGATCTTGATTATGCTGACGATAAGGTATTGCTGTTTGACAACTTTCAAGCGGCACAAACAACACTGGACGCTATTTCGCGTTCTGCTAAGTACTTCGGAATGCGCTTTGCAGCCTCAAAATGCAAAGTGCTTCTGCAAGATTGCTGTGATCACGTAGATTTAATGTTAGATAATGAAGTCATGGAGATTGTTGACCGGTTTGTATACCTGACATTGAAATAAGAGGTCAACCTTGTTTTAATCCCTAACTCGGAAGCTTACGATATCCAATGACCACACTCAGTGTGAGCATTGAACCGTCCGCCACGTCAAAGATCAGCCTCTTCCCGCAGCAGTCTCTACGTAACACTTCTCAAATACGAGACAACTTTACGAACCGTTTATTTGCTTGAACGCTCAAGTATACGCAATATCTTTTGTGTCTTGTGTAGTTGTGAAGATGCAATTATACAGTTAAGACTTAGCCTGCAAGCCGATCGAATTGCAAACATATCCTGTAAGGAAACGTTACATTTATATTACTTTAGTGATTACATAAATCACAATAGTAGTGCGGTCCTGAAATATATACACTGCAGTGGATATACATTCATCGAGTGAATTAAAGAGCAACTCTGTTTAACACAGAAGAGTTTTACGTTACAGACACTCAGCATCAGGATGAGATACATCGGAAAATTTGACACATGCGGTTGAAGTAACAACGGAAGTGTAAGCAGCAGTGTTAACCACAGTCAACTGACCACAGCCCAGCCCCCGGAATAATGACACCGCATAAGCCTATTATTACAAAATATGAACGAGATCAACTACCATGCAGACAGATAACTAATGCACGAAGATACAACCACAATGGAAGCTCCTACTAGTTCTGAGGTTGACAGGATACCAACAACAATTGAGATCTGCCAAGACGGAATTGGATACGAACAATAAACAAGTAAACCCCAGATGAGAGATCAGAATCCTTGTAAAGTATGCACAATCAGACAGATAATTTCAAACTGATTCAGAAATCCCTATATTAATTGGAGTCCGTAGTAGTGTCTACACTGGGGCAGAATGGACAATTTGGGTGCAACCCACAAAAGAGTGTAGCCGAGTGTGTGGAAAACAGGTAAGCCGTGTTCCAATTTCAAATGCATTGGATGCACCCCCCATGGATAATCGGATTAATTAACTTCGTCACCATGTACTTTCTACGCGTCCACCCAGTGGAGCGAGTTACTGAACAGCAAACATTAAATAAGGTTACAATCCATTAATTACGGACAGCCGGTAAAAGTCATGCGTTGCAAAAGCAAATTCGTCTATGCGGTTTTGAGAGGTCGCATAAATAAAGTGCAAAGTAGAACAACAGCTGATCACACTTGCAAGTTTTGTCGGCAACAAAACGCGTCGGATGCTCGTGTCGAATTTGTCCAAAGTGTTGAATTGACGCTGAACATAGATGAGATGATTCTGGCACCGAAGAAACAGACAAGGCACGGGTGACTTGCAGTACCTTCTTTGGATAGGGCAAGACAGTTGCCAGATCTGTTCCACCACGACCACCATGTACTCGTTCGATAAAAAGAACATAATCAAATAATACTGAGTACATTCGAACCGACGAATACAAATCAGGGGAAATGTCCACGATAAGCATATGGAAAGAGAGACAATATGAAAATGGTTCATGCCAAACCAAAACTAACCTGAGGACCAAAAATGGTCAACTCGACATCTGCCCAAGATCCTTTTGCGATGTGAACCTGTTGTGTTGAATGTTTCACTGGTTTGCTTATACGTATATCTCCACGCTCTATCATGACATTCGTTTGATCAGTGCCGTCGGCGCCAGACGTGACGTATGATCGACGTTTTGCCGCTCGATTACTTTTTCGACTATGCCTTCCAATGGCTGATTGGCTGACATTGCTGAAGTCCGCTTCATCGATTAACACATGGTCAGATCCGTTGCGGAATTCACCATTGACCAACAGATTCGCGTCCGTGAGTAAAGAGTGCAAGTAAGGGCTTACAGCAGCCTGAAGAGACCAAATGAACAAGTACCAAAAATTGCTTTAAAACAACCAGGCATAGTTCCAGGTCTGCATGCCGTAACACAATCGGCATTTTGTTTTAACATATACTGTATAAAATGAGACCGTACAAACTATTTTTTTTTAAAAAGTTGCAGACGCATACAGTCTAAAGATGAAAGTTGTTGCATAAGTGCGTTCGTAGGTTCCTTTCATTAAAATACGCTGCGACGATGTTTCAGTCTTCACTTAAGCAATAACAATATAGCTATAGGTTACGATACAAAAAAGCAAAAGCTCTTACTAATTGTTGAGGAAGGAAATTGTTTAAGCGTCGACAATATCAGCACGTGACAGCAGTTAAGTCAACGGTGCTCGGCGGAACGTCGCACCGAACAGCGGATTGTGTTGTTGGGAAGCCAGTGACGTGCAGAGAGGCATAAAAGTGTTAATCTTTCAAGATGAACCGACGGTACGCAAAGAGCGGCTGTTAACCTAACTAATCTAGACCTGACTATACGATATTGTCTGTTCAGTAGTGCATATTGTCCTCCAAAAAATGATCCCTCCAACTGTAATATACCGGACAACTGCTATTGGCATAGCCCACCGATTATTTCCTAGACTTCGAGCAAAACGATGTGCTTGCAAACGCGTGCCCCTAATATTGTCAGCGTTTCAGTAGATCATGTGCCTTTTAGCCCGAGCGCTCAGAGGGGAGTTATAAAGAATTACCACGTGAAGTGCACTCGGGGTGCCCAAGACCACCTGAACACAGTCAAGGCAATAATGAGCTGAAAAGATCGACGATTCAGTGGTCGGCTGTAGGTGCACATCACAACAGTTGGAAAACTACAATGATAAAATATACTCCATATGATTCAGGCGGAAAATAATGAAACCTACTTGAAGCTTCCGCAGGCTACAGCAATGTAATGGATATGACTGCATGGTGACACTGACGATGGTGGAAGTGAAACCTGATCAGTAAATGGGCTGTAGCGCGGTACCTTTAATGTATTTCAGAAAATACCTCCAAGGTAAGTTGGTTTCAAAGAACCGTCTAAAACATTAAAGACAACATTGCTGACTACGTGACTAGCACGATGTGCCACTATCTAAAAAGCCTCCACAGTGCATTGTTATTAACGACTGCAACTAAATAACACGTCGGTGGTTTTATTCGACAATAATTTCTTCATTCGTCCCAGTTTTTGCTTCAACATCGTGGTAAGGATACCCATCATATAGAGGCAATTGGTGAAAACTACATAACTCCAATAATCCCGATTTCTGAGTTGTTCCTGATAAGTAGTGATGAATTAACCTTCTTAAACATTGTCAGGAATTCCCATTTTCCCCTCAAAAAGCCCTCTTCCTAGAGCAAATGCTTCTGGCCAGTTACTATTGCCGGAAACCCCCTGAACAGCTTCAAGGTAACTTTCAATGATTCTTACGCGCTTGACCCTTAATCCTCCGCACTCACTGGCTAGCCGGCGACCTTTGCTATTTTTATTAACTGTCCTTCAGCATTCCGATTTTAGAATGGTTGCAGGTTACCACAAACTCAATATGTGCCATGTATTTCCATCTCGATACATGTTTTCAGTCGGAACGAAGTGACTTTTTCACTTGCCTACTGCGTTGTCTAGGGAGCGATCGGTAGAGCCTGGCGATTAATCTTCGGGGTAGAGGGTTATCGCTTTGTTTACATCAAAGCGGAAAGTTCGGGTTCTATTCGAATGTTCTTTCATTCCGTGGGCGATCTAATGTGCTGCTTGGGCGTTTACAACAGACACACAGCTTACCATCTCAGTTTTCTAATAAACGTGGTGTGAGCTCACAGCCGACCACTGAGACGGGAATATATTCAATCTATTGCTGGAAGTCAATGGTCAGGGAGTAACAGGTGTGCTTGCAAATCCATGTGGAATGGTCAGGCTACGAAACACGGGAACATGATCCAATAATGTACGATGGATGTAGAAGAGTAAGCGTTTGTGGACAAAACCTTATGGTCGAAATGGACAACAGGAAGGACAGAAGTAGGTCACACCAACAGGAACTGTCCGCCATGTACTACTAGAGGGGCTAGCGGTTCTGACCGGCAGAATAATTCAATTGGATACACCAGGGGTGGAAGTTTTTCAACGCAGTCTCAAGATGTATTCGAATACGAGATAACGAAACAGGACAATAATACATACACTTAGATTAAGTCCACCAGCTAATAAACATTATATAGGTGTAGCACACTAACTGAAACGTTTACGAGTGAATAAAAGTTATCGTTAACGAACAATGAGAAACGCGTACCTTATGTACAAAACATCTCCCGAACTCCAGTCATTCCATGAATAGACCGTGCACTTTCCGTACGACCGAAATAGGTTTGTAAGCAGTAGCCGGACGATCGGTTGACGATATGGGCTTTAGGAATAAGGTCTTTGATGTCAATATTCAGTTTCCTGCAGGGTTACAGACTTCCTGGACTGTCTGACAGTTTCGGCACCATGAGCGGAGTAGGTCACAATTCTCCACCTTCATCATTGTTTACTTTTGTTATGGACGAACTAATGGAGGACAGTCTGCGATAATCACAAGAGGTTAGAGTGGATCTCTTATCTTGTGGAAGACTGACTAATCTTGATTATGCTGACGGCAGCGTTGTTGTTTGACAACTTCCAAGCAGCACAAACAATGCTAGACGCTATTTCGCGTTCTGCTAAATACTTCGGAATGCGCTTTGCAGCCTCAAAATGCAAAGTGCTTTTGCAAGACTATCGTGAATACGCGGATTTAATTTTGGTTAAAAGGATTATACGGGTTGTTTACCGGTTTGTCTACTTGGGAAGCTGCATCAGCGGCGGCGGTGGTGTAGAGAATGAAATAGAAGCGCGTATCTCTGGGACTACGGCGGTGTTCGCTAATCTGAGACACTTCTGTCGGTAGAGAGGCATCCCTCTGAGACTGAGGGATATCATATGTAAGGCGATTCTGAGGGCTGTATTACTGTACGGTTAGGAAACGTAGCTGGTCAGGGTGCAAGACATGAACTGTCTTCAGGTACGGACCATCGATGTATGCGTACGATCGTCTGCATCAAGTAGCAACAACGTGTAAGCAACGAACAGGTTAGGTGGTGGGTAGTTGACACTGGTTTGCCAAAGTAGTCTTTCGTTCAGTCCTTAAGTTTACACAGACTTAGATGGTTAGGTCATGTATTAAGGATGCCAGCTAGTCGTCTGCCACACCGAGCACACTTTGCCGACGCTGCGGCCGACTGGCGCAAGGTGCGAGGTGGACAGATGATGACCTGGCGTAGACAAATGAAATCGTTCACGAAGGGGTTGGCCACTGTAGGTCGGGTTCGTCTCCCGGGCTGGGGCCCTCGCGACTCACAGAGTCGGTGGCTTGAGACGTTAGGTGAGATGGCGGCTAATCGAGCTCAGTGGCGTGAATGTTGTCGTTGTTTGGCCGAGTTGTCTGTGAAGTGAGTGCACTTAATGACGCGGGGCAGTGAAAGCCGTAAGGAAGCTGTCTTGCTGATGACGCCTTACTTTCACTTACAGCTCGGTTGTTTGTTTGCAAGGTGTAGGCACCTTGATGTTGAATGTTTGAATATAGACGTGGTTATTTTTAGTAGTTAGGTTCCCTCCCCTCTATTTCTGTTTTTCTTTCTGTCCACGATTAGCTTATTTCTTCTTCATGATTGTGTGGTAGTTAAGCACCAGCGTGAACCACTCTCTGCGGATGCCCCTCAAAGTTCGATCCTTCGGTCTGTGCTGTTTCCAATTTCTATGCAAGACTTTTCAGAACTAACCCTCATTAACTTCGCTTCGTGCATATTTTAAAAATTGAGACTCTTTTGATCTTAGCTTCCTTCGAGCTGACATATATGCGGTCAGACAGATTACATAACATTTGCTTCTTCTCATCAATGGCAACATGTATACACGCATTTCTCTCGGTGGCTGTTGGGGAACCATATTTACAGCATACCATTTTAAACAAGCATTAGTTACTATCACGGTTTTCATCTGTGAAGATCTAGGAATCTGACTAAGCGGCGCTACAGTTCGTCAGTGAGTGTTTGAGAAATTTGAAGTTCAGGATTGACAACCTAGTTAGTGAAAGGTCAGTGTTTGTGCATGGTCAACTGTAACCGCTGACGGCTGGATGAAACCGCTAGGCGATCAGGCAGTGACGTGGTCACAGGCTATGGAGGCCTTTATCACTCTATCGGGTAATGTTAATAAGTGCCGCCTGTCAGTTTAGGGATGCCCAGCTACTCAAATCGCCGATGGGAAGTGCTTTTTGATGTAGCAGTCAATGGCGAGCCCGCATCCCTGAGATCGTTGGTTTTTTATTATTTTCCACTTTTTTTGTGAAATGTTTCTTTTACTCTGCACATTTGTATTTGTGACGTCGTGAGTTACTGATCGTTGTGCAAAGGCAGATGAGAGAAAGTGTGCAGTGCTGAGCAAGGTAAAACGGATATCTCTTCACGACAGTAGTAAAGTGTCACCTTTTTACGGGGTTTTTGTCAGGTCGTTGCTCGAATACGTCAACGATGATATTTATTGACCTTAAAAAGTTACACAAATGCGCTGATGGGTGTCCAACGAATTGCGATAAGGGTGTTATTTGTTCTTAGAAATGTTATATATGAATCTCGACTTGTATTCCGGGATTCCTATACACTTGGGTGCGGAATACTTCGAGGGGACCCAATTCTTACCTAGTTCTTCCTCTTCAAATGTAACGGGAAGACATTGTTTATTTTTTGCTAAACAACACAGTGTAAGAGGTGGTGGTAAAACGTTCACTTTAGAGCTGAATTGCCTGTCGCTCAGAATAAATGGACATAGTGAATGGACGAGTGTATATTACTGCTGAAGGCTAGATGGTGGCCGCGGTGACTAGGGTTCACAAATAGAATAAGAGAGGTTTTTCCATCTTAAAGTGAAGATCCCGGAACAGGTCATCAGAGATGCCACATCACGAAACATTTACGTTGGACAGTGTACCACCATGTGACTCTCCTTTGGTTAACTTAATGTCGTTGCTAGACGAAATAATACAGAGGCTGGTCAGAGTTAGAGGAGTTTAAGTTTACCTACATAAATCTTAAGGAAGAGTTTACTTTCGCCTATGTACACCGTGAATAGTTTTTGTGTGGTGGAGAAGGTTAACTTTAATAGTGAAGTTTTGCAAAGGCTCCGTTTCAACTCCCATATTTTTCTCATACGCCATTGATTTGACGCATGTCAAGTAGCGCCTTCTGTTTGCTCGCGAACCACATGAAATCATTGGGTGTCCAATTGAGAAATCCGTGCTCGTGATTATTTGCATCAGTGCGTAGCGACTATAATAAATATTTTTGATAGTCGCATTCACTTGTACATTTTTGATGATTTTGGTTTTTACCTACTTTTGTTTTAGTCAAGCCATCCTTTTGTAATATCCGTCCCGGGGCTAAAAACACAACTCGCTCCGTGCCTCGCTAGCTTGACGTGCTTTCTCTGTACACTCTATTTTCCAGGGTCGATACTAATACACGAGGGTCAACGCGCTGAGTCTCTTGTTTTCATTGTCGATTGGTTTTCGATAGTGAGTACAGACTGGGTATTATTCTGTTGGACTGGTTCCAACAAGTGGACCGCTCCATAGGAACTACCACTGTATGTTGGCGGGGTGCAGGCAACTGTTGGTGGCTGCCGTTGAGACAAGACCCGGACATCTGTGTGAACAGAGGATCCTTGTGGACATCAACGAACGACTGAATTGAGGGACATCAGGCTCCTATATGAGTCTGGGCAGTCTGAGAGTATCCAATCCAGGTATGGCTTGCATGCCACAAGACAGTAGACACAATAGGGTGTAAATTCTGAAATTACAACTTCGAATTAGAGATCCGAGCAGACGTTAAATTGGAAGTTTCATCTCAAAAAGTGTCGGAGAAATTGCCAGTTCTCCAAAACTATTGCTACTAGAAGACTAGCAAAGTACATTTGTGTGACCTTCACCGTTGCCTATGGTCGTGTACTTCTCCGGTCTTCACGAACGTCCTCAGCCATCGTGACAACTGTTGTTGTCATCCCGACTACACGCCTACTCGCACTGTCTGGACTTTTGTCTGGTCCATTCTTTTGACCTTGCTTTGTTGCTAGTCGCAAACCCTATAAATACGAACGGGTTTGTGACCATGTTGTCTTCGGACTGAGCGACATAAAGAAGCTCTGTTTGAAGGCCAGTCTTTTTCCTGTGTTCATGCGGTAGCCTCGGGTGGATGGGTTGGCCGGGAAGAGACTAACTGACCGCGTATACTCCGTACTCCGTCGTTCATTACCGTTATCCGTTGTTCATTACCGTTGACCGTCGTTCCGTTATCCGCCGTTTCATTAACCGTTATTCTGTTATCTGTTTACGCGCTCGTAGGCCGTAGATCCAGTTACAACAAAGAGTTATTCAAGCAGTGTGCCAGCTCGAGTATTGTAATGTCACTAAAACCGGGTGTTATGGCTTTTCTGTGCAAGACGAACGTATGACTTGGCGTAAACAGACTTGAGAGGACAGCATGGATTCCCAAAATTATTCGTTAAGCTCATGTAAATTGATTACGTTTATTAAAGCGTCATGCCTTCTCTCTCCAAATAATAATCAGGATAGTGATCAAACAGAAACGTTCACATTCTTGAAAGTTTTGTAGATTACCGGTGTACGTGTGTTTGTCAACGCCATAAACTTTACACTCGGGAGTCATGGGACGGTGCTTCCCTGCGATACCTGAAACCAACGTCACCTGTAGGTCGGGTTCGTCTCCCGGGCTGGGGCCCTCGCGACTCACAGAGTCGGTGGCTTGAGACGTTAGGTGAGATGGCGGCTAATCGAGCTCAGTGGCGTGAATGCTGTCGTTGTTTGGCCGAGTTGTCTGTGAAGTGAGTGCACTTAATGATGCGGGGCAGTGAAAGCCGTAAGGAAGCTGTCTTGCTGATGACGCCTTACTTTCACTTACAGCTCGGTTGTTTGTTTGCAAGGTGTAGGCGCCTTGATGTTGTATGTTTGAATATAGACGTAGCTATTTTTAGTAGTTAGGTCCACTTCCCCTCCCCCCTCTGTTTTCTTCTTTCTTCCTATATAAGTTTCTTTTTTCCTTTGTTCTTCTTCGTGGTTGTGTGGCAGTCAAGCATCAGTGTGAACCACTGATGTATTGCTGTCTATGATGATGATGATGATGACGTTGTGGGCACCTATATTAATTCGTATTCTAGGTCTAAGCAATGGACGAGGGAGGCCTGAAGCTGAATGGCAAGGGACAGCAGTAGCATGTTTTCGCCTATCCACCCTGCTGTATGCAGCAGATAGGGCGACCCGGTTTATACTGCGAGACGGCCGATGCAGTATGGAATTACTGTGTTGTGAATATTCATGGTTGTGTGTGGGCTGAGATACTGCCAGGACGCCCAGACCTAGACAGGAGAACGATTAGGGTTCTCAACCAAAGCCTTTGGCTCAAAAGCCTGTACCGCAAGGCAGCGGTTGGGTGGCAATGTACCAGAACTGGTACTTTTCCGGAAAAAGATGCCAACCTTCTTCCAACCCCCAACCTGGAGGACCAGGAGACTGGTTTGTCAGACCTCTACCCATTGGCCTGCCTGGTATGTGACTGTCGGTGTGGTGACCACACCGTCCAGTTTAGCCCAATAGGTTATTAAGATGCGCAAGCCATCACACCGCGTCAAGCTCCATTCTTGTTGTGACGGCAGGAAGTACACCACGAGGGTCAATGGCAAACTGTCTGCCGAGTTCGTGACTCCCACGGACGTTCCACAAATACTTGAACCGGGAGCTTCTATTGTTCCTGTTAGTTGTAAGCGAATTGCCAGCTCCTACTCACGTATGCAGACGATACTCGAACGTGACGCTCTCCTGAATACTCTGCTCTCCAGAAGTGTAATCCTGATGCGGTGCATCAGTGGTCAGTAGATAAAAATCTCCCGCTAAACGCATGCACGTACATGCAACACAACAGTGGCATAATCGGCTAGATTAGTGGGCAACCAACCACTGCCATTCCTCGAAGAAAAGACTCTGAGAGCACTTTCAGCGTCATAGCGCTAACACATTGACGTAGACAAGGAAGGCTGATAGCGGGATGACAGCGCTCAGTAGACTATAGGGGAATATTCCAGCAGAATAACGCACGAATCTTTAGCAGACTAGTACGACCTCTGTTGAAGGTGAGCACGCATATAAGTGTCTCCAACCTGGGAGTAAATTGATACACTTGAGCCTGTGCAATGATGTACAACGGAAAAGATTACATATTTTTGTCTTTACTCCCACGCAGATCGAACGGAGCTTCACGATCTCTTTCCATTGGCTCATGCAGCAAATGGGAGACATAATCATACCCACGAAGGATCAGCCCAATCGATACGCCGTCAAGTCGGCGGAGAGTATCAACCTAAGATGGCGCAAGTTCAAACTAAACATAACATGCCTTCACTCATTTCACAGTGACAGTTTGACTATTATAGTTTGCCAACTTGGAATGTCCTTAGGGCAGTCGTCGTCGTCTCGAAACATTTAGGAAATGTCACGACGACTGACTTTAACCTGGACAGCTACTACGGACAGCATTCTGTTTAAGACACACATGTACGTGTATTTATTACTGCTGTGTATGTATATGTACGTTGACGACCTAGGTGTTCCCGTGAGCGTGCTTTCCATTTGACCCTATTATTAACCCTTTTTATTAACCCTTTTATTAACTGTAGGTTAACGTTACCAATTGATCACGAACATGTAATTGCCAGCTAGTCGTTTGCCACACCGAGCACTGTTTGCCGACGCTGCGGCCGACTGGCGCAAGGTGCGAGGTGGACAGATGACCTGGCGTAGACAAATGAAAAATCGTTCACGAAGGGGTTGGTCACTGTAGGATCGGGTTCGTCTCCCGGGCTGGGGCCCTCGCGACTCAGAGTCGGTGGCTTGAGACGTTAGGTGAGATGGCGGCTAATCGAGCTCAGTGGCGTGAATGTTGTCGTTGTTTGGCCGAGTTGTCTGTGAAGTGTGTTGGATCAGAATCGGACAGACAGTCATGTGCTTACACGCCCACGCAATGACGTCCTAAATTATGCCAGATAAGTCACGCTACAAACTAACCAATCACGTGTACAAATGCTTACCGATTCGTCAGTTGGTTATTGATCGTTTGCTTTTGGTTATTCATCTCTTATATACCTGTACCATCGAACCAATCAATACATTCTGTACTTGGTGGCTTACCAACCGTGTTCTGCTTACCCGTGCGGGGCGATTTAACAAAGTGAAAACAATTAATGACGCGGGCAGTGAAAGCCGTAAGGAAGCTGTCTTGCTGATGACGCCTTACTTTCACTTACAGCTCGGTTGTTTGTTTGCAAGGTGTAGGCGCCTTGATGTTGTATGTTTGAATATAGACGTAGTAGTTGGGTCCCTTCACTCTACCCTTCTTTTTTCTTCTCTTCCTATATAGGTTTTTTTCCTTCGTGGTTGTGTGGCAGTTAAGCATCAGTGTGAACCACTGATGTATTGCTGTCTATGATTATGATGATGATGACCATGAATCGCTTATTTATCACTGTTATAACTGTCAACGACTAGTGTTCTTACGGCAAGTGTCAGTACTGATACTCTTTTCTCCAAACGCCATTGGAGACGGGTGTGAATCATATCTACATAACTCTGCCACAACAAGTTGTTTTCCGTCTACGGTACTCCACTGTTGACTGTCATGATCAGCAGGCACCCATGTAACAAACATTCGTCACTTCAGGGTTTGGGCGACTGAGGACGAAGTGATATTCGACGTTTGCTCATAAGCCGAAGCAACCAAACGATCAGCAACTTTTAACCGCAGACCCATTTTCGAGCAACCTGAGGCGCGTTATCTTTCCAACTAGTGCATCTGCTGACCCGCAAGACATCGGTAAAACCCATTATATCAATTGGCCACTGATTCCATTAATCACAACGTACGACCAAGTGGGGTGGACATTAACCTCGACGATACTTCAGTTGTTATTGTTGAGTTACATTTTTGCTGGTTTGTTACACATTATTCACCATACCTGTTACGTTCATTGTACGTATAAACTATTTTTTCCACTACTGATGCGTAGTCGGGGATTTGGTTTTTCCCAAGTCGAACATTACCTACAATTGATCGTGACCGCCGCAGTTCCACAGACTTTCCAGTCGGTCCCTTTCGAAAAGAAACAGTATTGTTTAAATCAACACGATTTTATTCGCGTTGGCTCGCCTAAGACTTTTGCAGCCGCCGTACGATGGTCCTTTCAGAGTGCTTGACCGCAAAGACAGATATTTTGTCATCGACAAAAACGGAACACGTCACTCGGTGAGCATTGACAGACTAAAGGGTGCGTACATTGATCTCGATTCAAAGTCCCCGTCTCGTCCGTCAGACATTACACATACCGATGCCTCCAACCGGCGCACTCTAGATCCGTCTACTGACACACCAAACCTTTCTTAGTCTACACAATCCATTTTTGGCACCAGTAAACAAAACCCTGGTTCCTGCCTCTCACCAACAGCCACGCAGATCACACACCCGTTCTGGTCGAACTGTTAGATGGCTTACAATCTACAAAAATTACCATTATTGGTTCACTGTTCACTTCCTTAATTATCGAGCGTTTTCTCTTCCATAAGAGGGAGTTATGTAGTCTGTTACCTTTTTGCTCTCTTGTTGCGCACTATTCTTCTTACCTGATACGACCATTGTACATATTAACTGTCTGCTGTTTGAATCAATACACACTTTTGTCCTCGCGCGTTTCGCCTTCTGCTTTCACGCGGTCGTGGTTATCGTGGGCTAACCGTGACAACCTCTTTTTAGCACATCTGTAGGAACCGAATTCGCTGGAATTTCTGTTACTAGAGAGGGGAACTTTCTTGCAACACAGCAGACTTAGTGTGATGGAATTTATCGTGGACAGCTTCTAGGAGTCACTGTATTCGCCTTGTAGCATTCTTATTGCAATTCTTCGTTTCATTGCACACCACAACTACTGGCAACCACAATACAATACTTTAAGGTTTGACACTTCAACGAAGCTCCGGCTCACTGTTTAACACGGTGCAACTCAAGTTAATAATCAATTCGATTCAACCTAACGACAAACGCATTCAAATGATATTCTGAGCATTGGGACATGATGAACATGGAACAAAAATTCATAAACATGTACCAGCACTTACCTGAAGCTGTAAGAGTATTTCCTCTTTTTTCCTATCGGTTGGTAGAACAGTTTCCAACGATAGACTTATGTACGTTTTGAAGGACTTGTAAAAATTAATAAACGGTCGGGGTTTCACGGAAACTGACCGGAATGGAGACTAAAGAAGATAAGAAGTTAGTCATATACTTACGTGTTGAAGGTCACCATCAAAGACCTTACAAGTAAAGCTTCACAAATGAATATCTCAACAACATTAGTTACCTTTTGGTCAGAGGGTCAATTAACAACAACAGTCTCTCATGATTTTGTACGTCGACTATTTCTTCAACAATAGGGTCATCTTTCGGAAAACCCCGAAGGATCTGCTCAACATAGTATCGAAGAAACAACCAGAAACAATTACTTTGCGAAGGTGATCTTGAGAGTTGTTAAATTCCGAAACCGATGCAACCAGACATAGCCCAGAAATTCGCACTCCACCAGGTATCATGCGGTTTAAGTTGCGACAATGTGAAGCCACCCAGCGTTCGTCTAAGTCTCTGATGCATTTCGGACGCGTCAGAGTCGATCCGACCTCCATAGGTGGTACTTCAATCGGTAAAAATAAACACTCTTCCTCATTATTAAGCTAAGAAAAATACAATTCTGAAAGACAACGTACGCCACCCAAAAGAAGACCACACTGAAAATCGCGGACATCAGCGAACCGACTAGCGAATGACGGTTCGTACGAAACGAGCTTGATCATGGTGAACAGAGAATGCACGTTGCCCGTCCTCTCAAGGTCACATCGAGCACCAAACATGCCAATTGTTCCAGACATTTTATTGGTCTAATACATCAAGCGACTCAGCGACTGATACACGGGTTCGAGGCAAGGCCCAAAGTACCCGGATCCAGTCGGTTTTTCTTGTTCAGTGTCAAGCGGGCTTCCGTTGATCTGAAATGCAATCATTGAAAACAGGGTGTAGCACCGCTCTTGGGGATTACAGTAAATACCAAGAACAGAGTAAGGTTACATGAATAATGGATTTTTTCGTAAATGAGAATCAAGCAATGCTTTAAAGCGATGCCAAGAAGCACTTCAGGGCAATATCTGGATCTAATGGACAGCTGTTTAACTCCCACCTACAGGAGATTTTGTGGCGCAAACGAAATCCCCGTAATTGTGTGGGACGGCTACTATTCACCTTATCGCATACGGACTTCCACTAACGTTATGTTCCATTACCGGTAGTTATCAGTAGGTTTTTCAATTTTTCGCCTGCCCATTATAATCTTCTAGATCCCCTGCTCAAAATTTCCTAAGTTCGATTATTTGTGTGAACAGAAAATATCGCGGAAATGTCCGAGTAAGCCGGTTGCAGTATATTACAGTTTCAGCCTATCGCCAACATAATAACCGGCTGTTTGCCAAGTACCACTTCAACCTCCTACCCGCAAAGCGAAATCTCGCGAACCTAATCGTCAAACTGTTCCCCACCATATACCAAACAGAGAAAATGTATATGGTGAAATATACTTGGAATCATTATCAAACATTGCTGATTCTGATCTATTCCACGAAGCAAATCGCGAACACAGTAACTGCTTCAACCTGATAAACTTAAGCTATGATCAACGTCTGAGAATGCAGTATGCATTCACACTAGTAGCTGCTCCTTCCGAATGACGTTCGCCATGAACAACATGGAGAACAAACACATGCGGGAAGTGATGAGAAACTTGTATTTGAAGCGTCTGTGGTACATGGTAATCATCATTTTTGAGTCCGTTGATTGTCATATTGATCGGAGTATTTTTCTGCACCGCGATAGATACCTGGCGTTTTAACCATCAAGTCGCGACTGGCTGAGAGGTATACCTCCCAATGATCGGCAGGCAGCTTGAGTTCATCTGTTTCCGTATACCGTTTCGTATGAACGACACGCGACCTCAATCTAGTTGGAAACAATGCAGTAGAGTGAATAGAATTTACTTCTGAAGATTCCAAGTGATAGAGTGGGACATAATACTCTTTTCTCACGCCGCTGCATATCAACCGAAGATGAAAACAGCCATATGATAGCGTCATTTCCAGCCATTTCCAAGGGCAACATTTCGTCGACCAGTATCTATGTGAAATATTCCACACAAGAAGGAACAGTACAAATATCGTATAGACAAGGAAGCTGGAAACGTTGTCATACATGTTTCATCATCAAATGTGTTAGTGTTCTTGTTGAAATGCAATGCCAACATGTGTGGTCGTATATTTCCATTTCGACCATATCTTCGAAACCACACAGAATGAAGCACTCTCAGGCTATAGAATGACGTATTCCATCTGGAACATTGCAATAAGTGCATTTACAAGACTTGAAAAAGTGACCTAACGCCAATAACGGGTGATTTTCGCAAAAATGGTGGAAATTTTTTCATCACCAAACCAGTACTTTTGGCACTTGATCGATGTATTTCAATATTTGCAGTACCGCTGTTTATTTAAAATTGATGCATTGTAAGTACTTTGCCCGAAATTCCGATTTTAAAATTTTCAAAAATATTTAAAAACGAGGATTCGCGCCAAAATGACCGTTTTCCCTTTTGAACGACCTTCAAGCCGAATCCCTCGAAACGGATAATTGCCGCTTTCTGTTATGTCCTCGCCGGCTGTCGCCATCGGCTATTATAAGGAACTGTTCAATGAGACCTACTCTGGAGAAGTGTTGTAACGTGCAGCGGAGTGGAGGCACTGAGGAACAGCGTTTCTCTGAAGGACGAGGGCCAAACGGAAATCTGGAATGGTAACAAAAACCGACAAGCATGAGCCGGAGGCCCAGTAAGTCATGCACACAACTTACTCAGTCAAAAACTCAAATGGCGTCAATCACACGACAACGAACTGTATTACAGTGTGTGAGAATTGAATCACCGCGGAGTCGTCAAAATTTGAGTGGATGTAAATCAAGAGTTTCTAGTCGAGACTCGTTTGCGATAATTTTCAGGCTCCCAACTAGTGTGGTACCCGCGCATTGAACATGCAGCACAGCTAATGTTTTTCTTCAAGCTTTTATACACGACTTGATTAGCATACCCGAGGAGCAGTCTTATATAAACCACGTAAAGCGTTTGAAACACACCCTTGTCTGTGTCATCCAAATGGCGGCAAATCCCTTTTTGCCGCCATCTCATGGTGATACGCGAAAGATAAATTAGACGACAACCAGATGCCCAGATCTTTCTTCAGATCGATTTTCATGATCTACTGTGCCGAATGCACTATGAATCACGAAGCATTGCCAGAGTCTCCACCGAGTGACATGTGTGCGCATTTATTGTCATTTCAGTGGGAGACTCCAATCGTCCGACCAGCGCTTAATCGCGTCAAGATCAATCTGTAATGCACTGGGATCAGTGGCATTCCAAATTTTTAGGTCATCGGCATATAGGAGGGCGTTGTTGGAAATATTTTCCGGAAGGTCATTGATGTAGATCAGAAATAACAGAGGACCTAGCACTGACCCTTGAGGAACTCCCGCAGAAATGAAAGAGGGAGATGAGAGATCTGATCCGGTTTTAACTCTAAAAGTTCTATTATCGAGAAAAGAGGCAATCCAGCGAAGAACCTCTCCTTGAATACCATAGGCTTCCAGTTTTGTTTCAGAGGGCCGTGTGGGACACGGTCGAAAGCCTTGGCAAAGTCAAAGAAGATAGCATCTGAGATGAGGCCATTGTCAGAACTATCCATGAAAATGAGCAGATTGGTTATGCATGACCATGCTGGGTGAGAGAAAAAGATGGTTGATAAGAAGTGGTTGAGGATGGCACGCTTTAATAAGCGCTCCATTATCTTGCATGGAATGCTAGTAAGGCTGATTGGCCGATAGCTAGCCGGAGAGTGCCGGTCTCCCGCTTTAAATATGGGCGTGACCGTCGCCTCTTTCCATGCGCTAGGGAGAATGCCAGTCTGAAGTGTCTGTCTAAACAGCTTATAAAGGGGTTCTGCCAGACTAGCAGCTGCTTCCTTGAGAATCCTGGGATGGATCTTGTCAGGACCCATTGCACTGTATGAATTAACCTTGAATAAAAGGTCTTCAACATCTAGCACAGAAAACTCAGCGGTAACCAGTGGTTGCTGGAAATTCTGCAGCGGTAGGACGGGGTGCCAATCCGGCGGTGCGACGTTGTAGACTGCCGAGTAGTACTCCTTGAATAACTCGGCCACAACTAGTGGGTCAGATAGGTTTCCCCGTCAAGCTGTCGTTAAGAAAGAGTCCAGGGTTTGTTTTTTCTCAGTTGTCGCATGTGCTCAGATAAAACGATTTTTCCCCGCTGGCCAGGAGGAGGACCTTTCCATGTACGAGTTTGGTGTGTTCACGAATTTCCCGCCTACACCTATTTCGAACAATGTGGAACGCACCTAGGTCCTCCGAGCTTCCCGTAAGCTTATGCTTCGCGTATAAATGGGAACGTTCATCGAGGAGACGACGTATTCTGCGCGGAAGAGGTGGCCGATAAGAGAAAGTGCACAGTTTGCGCGGTACAAATAAGTCGTCTGTTTTCTCAATCGCGCTTTAAAATAGTCCACTGAGTCATAAACAGGAAAATGTGAACCTAGGTAGCGCCTCAGGCCGTTAAAATCAGCCTGATTAAAATTTCGAACTGTGGACTTTTTACTGGTTGTTGTAACCAGTAACAGATAAGATCAAAGGTGAGCAGAGAGTGGTCACTGTGACCAAGTGGTGGCTTGATGATCACTGTCTACCAGGTGGCTCTCATTAGTGATGACTAGGTCGAGCAGAGAGGGAATCTGACCAGGACGATGCCGCGTCGGGGCGTTGACATGCTGTGTCCACGCTCTCCGTCGTATCAACGTCAGTAAGGAAGTCGAGAATCCGCTTTCACATACCTGGTGAGAAACTGTTGCCCAGTGTTGTAGCCCTAGGAAGTTGTCTAGGTTTACAAGAAGAGTGTCGTCGTCGGAGACGTCGGATGAGGGAGAACGATAAATAACCCCCACTAGGAGTGAGTCTTGGCCACGCAATGCCAGTCGAAGCCACAGAGCGTCACATTTATCAGAGGATGAAATCCACCGATAACCGTGGGTGTTGGGAGACAGTGGTGAAGGAAAATCGCAGAACCCCCATTCTCCCTCGGGCGGAGTCAGCTCGGTAAACTGAATACCCGGGGACACTCAGTTCACTGTCACTGACGTCATCTGCAAGCCAGGTCTCCGTGAAAGCAAATATGTGGGGTTGTGTGTCATGAATCAACTGTCTGATTTCCGGTAATTTATTAAACAGACTCAGACAGTTCGTATACATGCATTTAAGAGCTACTTCCTCGCTGGACTTTGCGAGAAAAGAGAGGAGAGAGTGCGAGGAATCGCTTGGAAGGGAAGACTTGAAATTTAGTGGTTGGTGGGGTTGGACTCGGTCTGTACTGCCGAGTGGTTCTGATGGCCCTCTTTTGAGGCTGCGGGCGCGACATCACCGCTTGTGCGTATGTCAGCGTTTCTACAGGACGCTTGACCAGCATTCTCGGTGTCGCAATTTGCGACCTCTGCACCCCTGCTAAATTCCGCTTTTTGGGAGGGTGTTTGGGAGTTTTCACCCACGGAAAATTTGACTTTCTCGTCTGCTGGATGCAGGGTTTGAAGGAAGTATAATATGCGCAGTTTTGTGGGACCAATGATAGGAGTGCCCAGTGGGGCGGGCCAAAGAAATGCTTTCTGAATCGCAGGAGGCGGCCCCAACAGGCTCCTATCGTTACGAATTCTTGGAAGAAAGAATTTTCTGCGGGGCCTTTTGGTGGCTTTTGGCTCAGGTAACTCGTAAAACGGCTTTTGTGTGGTTTCGGTATCTTCGACACTTGTGCCCGTGCTTGGGGCGTCGGTCATTGGAGTGGCGACTACGGAAACAGCGTCCCGCTTTCCACCACTGGCACATAAGCCTGGGTGGATACTGGAGCAGAAACTACGACCTTAGTCTCCAGTTGTAGCTTCCGGTCCGCCATAATTTGTGACTTAGTTTAACCCGCTGCTCGCGCCTCACCCTCTCTTGTCGACAGCGATCGAAAGACACGCCTTTCAGGAGGGCGTTGGCGGATTTCAAAGCCACTGTTTTTTCCACAACTGTCTCAGGAGTGAGCATGACTGGCAAGGTTACCAAAAGTACCTTGGACTTTAGGGATAGTAGGGCCAGAGTGATATCCACTAAGTGCCACTTGGTATATCTGTTCAGGTTCGCTGGTATTACTGAACACGTTTGCATTAGGATGGTTGTCAGGTTAGGTAAATGAAGGAGGAATACGCAAGCTTCAGGATCACTGGGACCGGTGGTGGTCGAGTTTTTAAATCCAATTCACCGCGACCTCCTTCTAGTGAAATCTGGGCATATACCAACAAAAACTGGTAACCGCTTCACAATCACTCCGGTAGCTTACCGGTGAGTAATGGCCACCAAGGTGCGCGACCATCTGTGCAAAGAGGCCGTCGTAATGTTGCGCGTCAGTCTTCTGTCAGGGGGGGACAAAAATACAAGACATGAAACCCAATCCAGTCAACTTTGGACAAACACTGATTCAGCTATCCAGGGAGTTATCTGCTATCAGAGAGACTACTAATCAACAGAGAACCGGGAAAGAATGAAAGCGACGACAACGAGTATCATCCCAGCACAGCATCACAAAAACAGGTGAATCCGACGAGTGCTGGTCTCGAGGGGTCGATCTCGAGAACGACTACGTGCTCTCAGGATAAATAGGTGGGTATTCTGTAAACAGCTGCACGTAATGTAGTCAATAAATGGGCTGAGTTGTGCACCGAAGCGGCAGGACATTATCATGTCGCCAATATGAAAATCTGGCCTAGACAAGAAGTGGCGAGTGATCGCTTTTGCCCCACTCCCCAGGAAACACTTACTGTAGACGGATTAGGGAGGATGGCATTTCTCGAGGTGGGGTGCTTCTGCTAGTTGCGAACAATCATGCCCAGGTTGTTAGCATCAGCCTTCACACTTCTAAAGTACAGCAAGTGGAATGTACACTACCCGGAACACTAACTCGCACATTGATGATTTACGGATATGGAAGTCCTGGTGCTACAGATGGGGAGGAATACATGATACTCAGTATCATAGATGATACATTCAGCGGGCAAGGTTCGGTCCTACTGCTGTGATACCTGAGGATACCAAGGTGTTGACCGGGAACGTGGGTTTCATGCACAGGGAAGTTTCGGAAGAATTTTCCGGACATGTCTCCAGAAAAATCTCCTGCAGCAAAATGTTTAGCAAGCAAACAGGTTTAGGTCAAGGCTGGAGGACTGACTGCTCGACCTCGTAGTAACCAGGAGCGAGAACCGGATACGTGCCTAAAAAATGTACGCTCTCCTAAATGAAATGGATCATAGGACGATCAGCTCAAAGTGCTGTGTCAAGCGGAAGCCAGCGCCGGAAAAGCGGGTTTGAAACTGTAGAAAGATTGCATAGCTTGAACTTCTGAAAAACGTAGCGACAGTGTAGTCGTAATCCTCTGGAAACGGTGCTCTTCTGGATAACCGCTGAAACTTACTACGGCTAAACGTGGCAATATTTACAAAACAGTACGCGTTCATGGTTCGCAAACATGACAGGGGCAGATCACCTTGGTCGTCCATAAGGCACAAACGAAGAAAATGGTTGCACGGACGGGTTTCAAACTCACAGCGGGTTTTGCGAAAGCAATTAGTTTACAGCTCGAGAGGAGACAGGCTTCGGGGAGCCGGGAAAGGTGTGGGCCCAGTTATGAGGCAGAACTAGCGCGGAAGGCCAAATCAACCCGAAGCTGTTCTACGGTTACGTGCAGTCAAACCCTGCTCTCCGAAAACACGTTGGCAATCTCACCACGACCGAGGGTGGAATCTTGGTTGATGATCAGAAGAATAACGGGATACTTTGGTCGGTATTCCGCCGGCGTACATCCCCAAGGAAATCGCAAAGGCCCGACAACACTTAATGCCAGTGTGCCAGCAATGTGATGCGATAATTTGCGACCTCAGCCTCCGAGCTACGGACCATTCTGCAGTCACTGAACCCACCGAAGTCCACGGAGCCGGAGGGTGTTTGTGCCGCTCTGTTCGTCTCTTGGCCGAGGTTTCGGAGCGTCCGTCAGCTGCACTAACCAGAATGTCGTTGAACTAAGAGAGTATTGTTGAAGACTGGACATTAGCCACTGTCGTGATCAGTCACACCTTGAGGGGGGTAAAAGAGAAGGCCGTAAACTGTCGCCATATTAAACCGACCTGCGTTTTTCTGAAAATATGCAAAAACCATTGGAGATTGCTAGGCTAACTTCCTTCCCAATAACAACCTCCTAAATGCTCATCAGCATGGCTCTGCGAAAACAAGTTCATATCTGTCAAGATTTGTCTGCTTTCTAAACAAAATAACCAAGTGATAAGACTAAGGGGAGCAAACAGAAGTTTGTTACCCTGACTGTTGCTCAACGTTTGACTCAGTCAATCACCGATTGTTTCCGGAAAAGCTGAAGTACTTTTGCATAACGCCAGAATTCCTCGAATTAATCACAGACCGTGATGGAATCTGTTCTGTTTTCGATGATTATCAACGACTTGGGTGATAAACTGAGTACGCCTTGCCACATTTTCGCTGACGATGAAAGGATCATCGACAATCCAAATCAATCGGATCTACTATCAAATCTGCTGAAGTTAACCGTAAGGTCGGAGGACTGAGACATTCCACTTCAATTTGGTGAGTGCATTAATATGATTAGTTCCGAAACAACAGAATTCCATCCTTTTCCCCCGGCGGTGAGTGAACGTATATGAATTACTCAGGTAGATGATGTTGGAGATCTTGTGGTCCGTCCCTGCAGTAACTGCAAACCTGCAGCAAAATATGCGTTTGCTGTAAAAAAAGGCTAAAGCTGCCCTCTTTCATCTCAGAAGAACAACTTCCAGAAACCTTGGTGCATATATATTGCTGTACAAGATGTTTGTGATACCGCTCCTGGGCTACTGTATTCAGGCATGGGGCTCACACCTGAAAAAACGCAAAGTGCCTGGAGAAGGCCCAAAGGATGGTCGGTGGTACGCAAGATAGGGACTATGTAGCCAGATTGAAAAAGTCCACTCCGCTTTCTCTGGAACGCGGACAACTTTGTGGTGACCTAATCGAAACGTATAAAGTCTCGCATGGTTTTACCGATCACGCACCAGGGGCTCTATTCCTATGAGAAGAAATGCTTTACCCAAAGGGTCGCTCGTTGTTTCCGGGCAAGCGACGTTCCCATACGTCTACCGCAGCCGAGTTCCTCACGAAAAAGATCGTTAATCCATGGAGCAAGCTGTCTGAATCCCTGGTCCAAGTCACTTCCGTCGTATTCTTTAAGAGGAAGTTAAATAAGGAATGGAAACCTCTATTCTGTGACATGACACAATCCGTGTATCATTGTGGCCTGCTTGTTTGGAGTATGAATATAGTCTGCTGTCTGTTTGACTGCGTGTTCGTGAGGGTTAGTAAGCAGTTATCTTGCCTTTTCAAATGACCCGTGCGAAGCACCACTTGAGAGGATGTCTGCAAACGTATGTGTAAGCATACCTGTTTCAGACAGACGGCTTGTAGTCATGTGGAGCCAGGGCGCAGTACGCAGGACTTGATGGGTCGCCTAAATATAATTGCAAACAATAATTCAGAGTTAATTGGGAACACCTGCATGTAAGACTCACACAACCATCAACGTCATTTTTCCTCCTTATTCTTAGTTTTCATTTCGCTTGTTGTATTCATCATCCCGTGAGTGCTTCCAATTACCATTCCTGTCCACTTTCTGCAACACACTGTATATTCTCAGGGCTGTAATCCGATGCTGCTAACCTCTGCCAGCGTTCCAGATCTCATGCCTCTAGAAAAGATGCCGGTTCGACCAGAGTGAGGTGGTGATAAAGTGGTAATCTTTGGTTCTCTCTGGAGTAACCACTAAGCTTCTGTGACTGTGACCCGGGTCAGAGGTCCTAACTAGTGGAATTGGTTAAACAGGAGTCACTCCTACCCGATCTCTGCAAGCCAGGATATATAAGAGGAACGAAATAGGCTGAATAATATTCACACGGTCACATCTCTAGAAACGTCAAAATTGAACAAAAAAGCAGTCCATGCAAAACAGGGTGAGTTACACAGCATGGTTATCTAGCCCCCTGGTCCTTCTTTGCGGCAGTATCTATCCTGTGGAAGGTCGCTTCTGCTAAGCACAAGAGCTGTTAGATTTACAGCTACATGCATCTTTCCTTTTATTTCTTCCCCATACTTATGTAACGGAAAATATCTACTTCCCTCAATGTTCTTGACTTAATTCAGCATACACGATCGGTAGTCTGTCACCGCCGAACTCTAACGCGAACATAGTAGGAACCATTCTTACTGTTGTTAGCTGGTTACGTTGGGCACGATCTGTTCGGCGCACAAAATGGAACTAGAAAAGCGACTTCATGTCTGTGAGCTTATACGAATGCAAATGTGCCATGCATGCCGGCTTGCAGAGGATGTAAGCAATTATACGTATGGCAAGGCACTGGCACGTAGTGATGTACATCTTCAATTCGCAAGCTAAAGTGTTCTCATATGTGTGCGATGTCTTACGAGTAGTGGTAACAGTTCTGTAGAAGTGTACTCCAACTGATGCTTCTTTCCTCGGTTGTGACGAAGTCGCGAGAGGACAAATGACGTCGAAGTCAGAAAACCTGAGGTCGAAGCGTTGAAGGCCTCGAGCTCATCCCCGAAGGGTTCTTGACACTCTGTCTCTGTGTCGCCATTTGACGTGTGTATTGAATTGAAGCGAACTCTTGAAAATAAACTGAATATGAGAAGTTATCCATTTTTAAAACCCCTCGCCTAACTTGATAACCTCTAGGTTTTACCGAATGACGGTCGGTTAGGCATACAGCGGCCACATCTTGAGCCCGAAGAGCACGTCATGAAATGCATTCATGCTTTACAGCATTTCGGACGGGCGAGTTACCTATGCGGGCGCCTCACTCACTACAGAACTATTTTCGGAGAAGTCGTTCAAATCGGATAAAGTTCTCATATCTATGGTGTAGTCCCTGAATGACAATTCGAATCACGATGCGGATTCACTGGCTTCACTGGCTTTTTGTGGGGAATAAAGTTTTGCACTTGTGTGTTTGCGCCCTCCAGAGGTTCCCGTTTGGTTCTCTAGGTCTGTGTGGTACGCGTCTTCAGCATTGTCGATATGGAAAGATTTCCAGTTGCTATTTCTTCCCAATCGTGTGAGCTGCTTGAAGGGTGGGTACATGGGGATGAAGTTTTGACGGTAGGACCCTCAGCTGTCGTGCACCTTGGAAGTGAACATTGATTTTATGTGAAAGAAACGGAAGAATACAACTAGGTGCTATTAATAATAAGATGACAATGAAGAGAGTAGGGGGTAGTGACGCAAAGGATTCGGTAAATGGGGATGTTATGACATTAACCTAGAGAGGATGCGGTCGAGTAAACGGTAGTGATAGTACTTACCATGAACATGTATATACAAAAAGAATAAGGGATGGTGCGGGCACCATGATGTCTGCTTGGAAATAACTGACAGACGGATGCCACCGTGATGGCAACCATTCATCTAAAATCTTCCTTAACGAATCTAACGACTGTGACGGCACCACTTCATTGGGCTGCTTACTCGAGGAAAAAACAGACGCGAACGTCAAGATTGTTTTTTCTCTGATGCGAGCAACTACGCTGTATGGCCGGTTTACATAGACGGCTCCTAACCTTTACAGTGTCATCAATTTGAAAGAGGAAGGTGTTGACGTTACCTTGACATCTTACGGTCATTTTAAGTTCGCCCTTAGTCGTCTATACTCTAACAGTGATAGATTTAACACAGTCATTTGCACTTTTTTCGAAAGGATGTTCAAACTTTTCACGCTCACAGTAGCCCGTTGCGGGACAGTTCCGAGTAGCGCAATATCCCTCTCCAACTACAGAGCGCATGCCTGGATTTTGACCCCCCAAAAAATTGTAGTCAGCGTGCCGAATAGACAGACAAATCGCGTTGCTAGGAGTTTCCCAAGTGACTACTTAGCACGGCTAATCGGCTGTGGAGGTAGTAGCACTAGCCCGAAGATCGAAAGTCACTATTAGACAGAGACCACGTTCAGGGGTTACTGCGGATAACGTAAACGTCCCACAAATGGTACATTCTAGAGGGGGAAGGTCGCGTGTGCAGGAATTCATATTCCGACGTGTTAGACGACAGTCTATCACAGGTTCCCCTGATAGATACAACATTTCGATCCCTTTTGGAGGACATCCGCGTCATGTGTGGATCTCAAAGCCAGCCATAACTTTATGTCACCTGAGTATATGAAAATGCAGGAATCGCTGCTGTTTGTGGGCAGACCGTTTACACGGAAGACAAAAGCAGTTGGCTCATCGTGGAGCCATGCGCGACCCCATTCAACGTGCATAACGGCGCTGACAGTTCTTCATCAACCCGCGAAATCGTACGTCAGGTTGGTTAGGTGGCGCTGCCGCTATAACCTTGTCGGCCTACCCAGACCTTACGCTTGCTGTTTCTGTGAAACGATGTACTGGTTTGCCTTGTCGATCGCGTTGGAAAAACCTAAGAAAGTGGCATCTCTTGGGAGAAATTGCTCCGCAACTTGCGTGAAAGAATCACTTGCAGCCAGTATGTTGATGGTGCATGGGCGACCGCTTCTGAAGACATCTTCGATTCGTCATTGGTAGGCAGCGTGCATTGAGGTGTTTCCGTATGCAATCAATTAGGGTGATCTCTGTGAATTTAGGGGCCCTGGATAATGGAGCTATCGCGCGAAAGCTGTTGTGTGTGAGCTACGCTCTGCAGGTAGAACGATAACCAAGAAGACTTCCGGGCAATTTTTGCCTTCGCAGCGATCATATTTGAAGACCTCTCCCAATACAACACTATCAGTAGGCGGGGAATTCTAGTTTTTTAAGTAGTTCAAGAAATATTACAGTTTGTATTCCACCCAACGTAAACTAACTTTATCTAGCAAAATTAGTTAGCTGTAATCAGCAAAACGGAACACACCGAAAAATCTCCTGAAGCATCGGTGTGGTGGAGGAGGTATTTTAAGCACCGCTTTCAAAATTAACTCATCAGACTTCCTGCCCTATCTTGTCACGTTTTTTTAACAGGCTTACTTTAACTTCTCAAGTACTCAACATGATAACCCCAATAAGAAAGCCCCTTTGCGACGTTCCATGCAAATATGCGCACAATGAAAATCCACGGCCGTCGCCTTAGTTCAGTGGGGAAAATACCCCATCTGACGGGCAAATATATTTCCTTTTTACCAAGTTTGCATTCAGCTTTCTTATCCATAAGAAGCTCATATTTAACTTCCAGCAGAATTTCAGATGCGGCAGGGCAACAGAAGCTGTGCAGCTGTAAAATGAATACATGGTACCTCACAAAGTATTAATACTGATCCCGTCGTTCAACTAACTCCTCGGATGTGGTATGACGGTGAATCTAAACATTATATACAACTCAGGTGCAAACGTGAAGTGAAATTTGACGGAAGTAAACTAGGGTGACTCACAGTAGTTCATGAATGTGTGTCGGTCTAGGGTTTCACCACAGTCAGTGGAGGTACTTTCAATGAATTTGATACGTCGTGCTACTTCCAATGGGTTTTGAGCCCACGGTAGAGATTAGCGTTGAGGCAATTTAATCCAGGGGTACCTGATGCAGTTGGTCTATAGCTCCGCAAAAATTACCACGCAGAAGACTTGGAGCCAGGAGGGAACACACGATCTTCAAATTCCGGAAAATAGTGCACTTCCGTTCCACATGGTTTTGACACCAGATATACGGATGAATTCGCGAAAATTGAAGGGTGCAAAAAACAATAAGAATTATGGAATTTAAAATAACATGCGAACGTTAAAATGTGGCGTCCCAGTTCACTAATATGTATAAGTTTAAAGTCATATGTCACTTTCTTAGACACAAAGGTGAGAACGAATGCTCCTCTTGCCAGGTGAATTTTGGTGACTAATACGAGTCGATTATAGGACCGAGTGAATGAGTTGCGACAACAGGAAACATCAGAATAATCTTTTGTTGGATACCACCGAAATCTGGCTTTGGTAAAAAAATGCTGAACAACAATCGTCGGAAACTCACTTTCCATTGTCACTCTCGTGTGAAACGCTCCGACTGGTATCGGTGGACCACATGTGTAAATTACAAGCAAACTTTCTTTTCGATGAGATACACAGTTGGCGAAATCAATGACCCTCCGCTATCTCGAGGCGATGTAGTATTGCCGTTAGACCACGCCGAGTTGAAAATGACCGTTTCCAAAGCTGAGCATGAATAATTCTTACGACAAGTATCAGGCAGATGAGGGTGTCGTTGACGAATTCAATGGTAGTCAGTCATCTAATTGACCCTTATCCAAATGCGCTTTGTTGCTATGTTCAACCTGAAATTGCGGAAGGAAATGTTGGCGTACGTGGAATTCGTCAGATTGTAAAGCTTGGAGGGGATTTCTGGCCGTTAAAGAATTTGGAAGCTGATAGAGCGCGACCAGCAGTCTTAAGAATACCAGTTTTCGCACATCTGTTAAAAAGGTAATGAACGTACCAGTGCGTTACAAGCAGTTCACGGGCAACTTGACGCCAACTGAAACAGCGCTAACTTCGGTGGGAAGGTTGGGTCATTAAGTAACTTCACCCCCTGGTCGTACTTCCGAGCTGGGTTTGTTTAAACGGGGACAGCTGCACCATCGTCAGTTCTACTGCAAATACTCCCGACAGAAGAGGGCTGTATTATCACTGCTAGCGTACCCGATTCGAATGACAGCAAACCATATGAGCGGCTAACTCAAGAACTTGTCAACCTATGGTCACCATCAAAAGGGTTCACCAAGAGGAAAAAGGAACTTTCGGCAAGCGGTTCCACAAAATATCGTTCAGATTAGGCAGATGCCCAGAAATGTACAAGGCTCGCCCTCGGTCGCTAGAGGTGGTGTCTGAGCCTACCAAAGTATACATAACAGGAGTTAATTCCAATCACGAGTCAAGAAGATTGATGTATCGCATTTCACGCGATCCACTTCTGAAGAACAGTGAACCTCACCGGACGATCCTGTGGGAACTTGTGAAAATGTATAGTTACTGGCTAACAGTGTCTGTTTATTCTGGATCTTCAAACAGTTCACAAAAAGCGGAGACTATGTGGGATGCTGATAATGCTTTTATCAGTAGGGTAGAGTCACAACAAGTCAAACTATCTAGTGACGTTGGTGACACAACCGTCACTGTGAACCGACGCTGATGACACCCACAAATACATGGCTCGGTGTCTCGGGGTCAGGAGAGGAATTGTTCAGTCCTGCGTGTGTATCTTCCATTTTGACAGTCGTACACGCGTGAATGAGGTGTGATTACCACACTCTGGAGGACAAACCTGCCACAATAAACGCGGTGTCTGTGGACCCGGTCGACGGTTGTAATGGTCTGTGGTGCAGAAAAAGACTTTCTGTCTGGAGACATGAGAAAACGAATGTTATCCACAAGACGCTCGGACTACAATTCATATATCTGGTAGCCAACTTCAGCGGTACGCTGTCGAGAGCCTACCTCTCTTCGACAGCAGGCCACACATTTATCGGAAACTCCGACGCTGTTTGTGGCTCATGGATATTGACGCGGAAGAAATGTTGAATGTATTACCAGATATGTGTTGGCACCAGCATGTCTGCATGATTGAAAGTTAATCTGGTGGCCATACATCTATATTGGACTTGGTATTCACCCCAAACGAGTTGAGTATTGACCGTCGGAACCACTTTTCACCACCGGAGGTTATCAACCATGCGGTGCTTGCATTTCAGTGTATACGGATCAGTATTGAAAAAGCAAAGTTAGGAGTAGGTCAGAACGTACTGCGAATATGGTTAGCTGGAATACGATGGGTTGACTCCAGTAAGTGGTCAGAAGTATACGATTGATGCGTTCAGAAACAATGGAGGCGGAAAGGTTAACTGGTGCAACAGCTGCATTGGACTTCTCTTCCGTACGATTCTCATGATGTTGACATAATTAGCCACCGCGTTTCGGTCAGGAGCTAGAAGCTTGCCTCTGATGTCGAAATTGAGCGTGCAGGGTTGAAAGAATGCACGCGGATGAGAACGCTTCGGATACGTTCACGGATTGAAGCTTTTGAAATGTAGAATGTACGAGGATCGCCTTTTAATCCAGTCAGTAAGCGCTCCTAAGAGTTTATACGCTTCCTCGTAGATACGGAACAGGAGTACCTGCAATTTTTGAGAGGTTGGCTAGGCAAGAATGACTGAAACCGTGAGCAAAAGTGTGTGCCTGTGTTTCACGGTACTCTCTTGAGATCTGGCTAATGTTTGCATGTGCTGTCAGAATTTCATAATCCATCACACAGGAAATCAAAGAAGAAAAATGCGGTAAATTCCAGAAAACTCAACCACCATGAGTTCCATCCAAGTCACTTCTGTCCGACTAACATGTTGCTAACGAGAGAGAGGCAATTCGAGGCTAAGAGAACGGTAACAGACTTGCTTTTTGTGAGCCTCAGCAATTCATTCAACAAAAGTCTGTATGGAGGGTTCCTAATAGATCTCGGAGCACTGAGCGTAGCCAGCTCTACCATGAAGTGAATGAAAGACATCATCCGCAATCGAATTTTCCCAATGAATTGGGTAGGATCCACTTCTAGCAAAAGTTTCCCATCACAGGTTTCGACAGTTCGCGACAGGAACTGCCGCCATTTTCGGACTTCATCAATGACATGTCCGAGGTCGGTGGATCACCGTGTTCACTCTATGCGGACGATCTCCAAGTCTATCGTGTCGTCAACTCGGCAAACGGTCATGATGTCGTACAGAATGACTAAAATCATCTAATGATATGGGCTTCCAAATAAGCTCAATCAATGAATTTCCAGAATGATTTTTTAAAAGTTTGTTAGGTAGACGATTGTGGTGGATACTTGCTACTTGAATGGATTTTTGTTGCGGCAAGCGCGAAATAAACGCATCGTCGTCGCTGTTGTTACACTGCCACCGAAGAAAAAACAGTACAGACAAAGTCTGCACATTGGCATGTGATGAATTGAGGCAAGCCATAAACCCCTCAGAAAGCGTGTGCACTTGAGTTTAACTGATCCGCTAGCCTCACAGATCAGGCCAGTCTCGAAATACGGATGCGCGGCGACCCACCATTTTAAAAAAGAAGGAAGTAAAAGAAACGACTGAGGGATTTCAAAAAAGGAAACCCGTGAATTTTGAGTGGAATGAAGGAGAAACAATGCATAAGGAGACCAGGTCTCGTTAAAAGGGCTGCCCCAAAACCAGAGGCGTATGCGTCAAATGCTCATATGACACATGACTCTGAAAGTACGGGCAGTTCTAACGGGGGAAACGACACTGGACGCGGACATCAACTGCTTCTGATGAACCAAACTGCACGGAAGGCGCGAACAGTTCACCGCACCCCTCGTATGGTGATCGGCAGTTCAAATCTGCCTCCACGTGCTGCAGTCGCTACAAAATCATATGAAACATTTAAGGTGAAACAAGGCAGTTACTTGGGGAATCTTCACCGGCTAAAATGGCGATGATCCGATGCTTCCTACGACCACTGACACAAGGTAGCTTGTAAAAACAGTTCAACCATCCGCCTTCACGGAAGGAATGTTTAATACCAAATTTTTGTTTGAAACAAGCATAAAGAACAGAATAGGTTTACAAATCTGTGAATTAATCAAGTAACTGACAACATAACAACGCAGTAAATCAATCTCTAGAGACGCAACTTATCTAAAAGGGAAGGCCGTTCCAGTGGTTGGCAACGTTATGGGAAAAATGTGGTTAACTGATAAGTAATGATAATTCGACCTTGCGAACTCTCCTGTTTTATCTTCGTTGGCCGTTATTATCCAACAGGACAAAAAAACTCTCAAGCAAGGCTTACGCTTAAGAGGGAATACGTATGAGTTTACTCCCTGCGGAGTGGCCAAAATCCGACCGAACAAGGATCATAAAAATTCGCATTCGAACACGTGAGCTGTATGACCAACTTTGATTACCAGAGTGGTAGGCACTTGCTGAACACGCTCACTGTCGAGCATATATTCCCCGAAGCCAGTGTACACGACCTACTCAGCACAGTCAAGCCACAGTCTTGCCAAGCGTCCAAGAGTTGTGTGAAGTTTCACCTTGTCCATGTTGGATTTGCGGACTTGGCTGGACGGAGGAAAAGTTCCCTTGAATCCATTCCATGTCTCGTAGACCTATTAGCCAACATTTGTTTGATTAGAACATGTACGTTGAGCGCGAGCATTCGCATGTTCTGCGTTATGCTTATCACCTCCAATTAAGCAGTGTTTATTTATGAGCACTACATGTTTTCTGCCGGTTCAGTCTCGGACACTCACTGTCGTATCGTCATGGATAAGCCTTCTTGCGACATCTTTGAAGAACAGCCGCACTTGTTCGATGCTGCCGTTCCTAATCCATTGCCCGGTTTGGTCGCAAAGTTGAAAGTGTTGTTGGTTGTGCAGTATACGTGCAAAATTCATCGGAACAATAGTACCGTTGTTTCTACGATCAATGTTTATTTCGTCATTTCGTGGTCTTGAAAATCGGGCTGGCCACTCAACTTTCATGTGGTGAACGTTCCATCGAAGAAGGTCTGTTTGGCTTTCCTGTGCGTAGCAGAACTTTCTGCATCTTCCTTAAAATGAGGTGTCAAATGTAGGTTGACTGACACTGGGCTACTACATCTTTCTTCACACCCACTCTCGTTCTGCTCGCTGTATTAATGGCACTGTGTTTCGAGAAGGCGCTGCCAGATTTCCTGTTCATTGAGGTGCACAAGAACTGTCACGGAGGAGAAGACTACAGTAGTCTGGCCGGTGCTCAGTCCAATCAGAATCAATCCGCGTTCAACCTGGGTCATTAATATTCAGAACTTTTACATGGCGAGTGCAGTGGCATGACTGGTGGAAACGTCTGGAGTGTCGCTGTTGCGAACGGAAGTAATAAAAAACGGAACGCAGACTCACGGTTAGTTCCTGCAGAAGTCACGAAAAGGGAGAAAGCTTTATCCCGCTCAACTTATAAAAGTTCTCTCATAAAGAAGAAGGATAATCCAGCAAAGATCCTCCTCTTACTTGTCACAAGCTTCCAGTTTATGCCCGAAAAGACTACGTGGGGCATTTCGAAAACCTGGATTAATCGGAGAGAAGAGCATCTGAAATGAGCACATCATCTTTTGTGTCCATTGGGCCTACTATAAAAAGGACTAGCAAGGAGGAAAGAGGTGCTCAGGGATGGGAGAGAATGTATATTTCCCCATAAAGTTATTGATAACCTAGCAGTTGTCACAAATTTCTGTCCTGGCAAGGAAAACTCCATAGAAATCCCCCCGATCCTCGCTTCTCACCTCTCTTCAAGCACGTGACCCACTTCCATACTCAGGCGAATTATCGTGAATCCGGTGGCTAACCTATTGATCCAGAAAGTGTTCAGTCAGTACTCACTGGTAATTTTCAGTTTTTTACTGATGACTTTCATCAAGACCTTTGTCTTCGATTGCCATGCATATCAAACCAGCGGTAAAAATTCTGGCGCATGAATGTCTATCCAACTGTTCCCATCCAACCTCCTCCACATTTGCCATTTTTAGCTGGCATCTTCATAGATGTTTGACTGACAGACGCGTACCATCGGTACAGGTTGATTCTTTGCGCGTGTCCTTGTTCGCCAGACTTTTCTGGCGGATAACTACCGACCGTACTCTCGGACCTGCACAGCCATTTTTGTGCTCAGCATTGTTATACTTTCCGTGAAACCGAATGACAACTTTTGTGGTACCCTGTATCCCGTTCACTGCATTGTCGGTAGTACGATGATAACCGACCCAGATTGCCCGCGCATCACACGGCTATCGAAGGATACCGTCGCGGTATCGATTACGGCTAAGAATTTTTTACTTAGAGTATTAAAAGTTGTTAGATCTCCCTGGCGGGATATTCGCGTACATTACTGTACTGAGTCTGATCGAGGAAGGCGTCACAAAATGCGTGCAACCTCTTCTGAGCGCAGTAAGCCTTCAAAGTATCATTATTGCTGACCCTCAAATGAAAACATTTCTTACAGAACCACAGGAATTTTGCCTGCGGGTCTTAAACGTTTGCAGTTGACGGACCGTGAAACACAGTCCCAGCTCTCAATTGTATGAAAACCGCAGAGACCTACGACTATAAGTTAGGGAGCGCCACCCATTTCGTCCGGTAGAGTTTGACTATGACTGGCGTCTATGTGAATGTCAATCTTCTCATAGCAACTTAACACGCTGAACAGGCTGTCTGAGGAATGAAAGTTTCATGCAACTAAGCTGCCCGCATTTCTTAGGTTAAGCTTGAGCTATATGTTGCTATGTGTTGACTACTTACTCGAATAACTGTTGGCCAAGAGAATCGTGGAAAATGTGGCTTCAGCTGCATTTTGGATGTCAAAATCACGTAGCCCTCAAATGCGAGTGAGGTTAGATTTCCCGTTGGCTATGAAAAAACGTACTTCGAGGCAATCTCAAGATGGAGGCTCACCTCCCACCTCACGACACCCAGTTCGCTTACGTAGGGAGAGTTTGAGGTGTTGTGCGTCCTTACTCGGCGAGCACAAGCAATGTGCCAATCTGTGGAAATTAATTCGCGAGTGGCCGAACCTAGGCGTGCGTAAGCATGTCAAGTGGCCTATCCATCCCTCTCCTGCGGTCTTTTCATCTGAACTTCACTTTTTCTCCGGGTTGGCTGAGACTTGCACATTTCACAAAATGATCGACGAAACAGAATATTCGGGTCTGACTTCTGACTCATCACATAAGTGCGTACAAGTGACCTTAACGGAATTCAAAAGTATCTAGTTCACCAAGTTGCGGTCATGGTGACGATAGATGATCTGGGGAAACCAACTAATGTAGGTTCATCTTTGACTGAAAACTTAACGCAGACCTGCTCACAACCAAAAAATGTGGGAAAGCAAAATGTATCACATTTCTATGATTTGCCTTAGACCGTCGCAAAACAGGATGTGCACATTCTGCTACTTGAGTACTTTTGTAAACATCTTATATCAGGAAAATATAATTCAACATCTGAATCGACCACCACAATTCAAGTAGCCTAAATAGTGACTGCCATGCAAACCTTGCTTGCCGAAGACATACCACGAGTTAGCTGTATGGGCATCTACGGAACAATCAGACGTTTGGCAAAGGGGGTGTTGCTGTCAATTATGTCAACACGTATATGTAATCTTCACGGCCGTCACAGCCTTCTGCGTTGACCTGTGACGAGTCACAATAAGTTAGTAGGCAATGCCTCAAACTGCTGTCATTCACCAGAATTGGACCCACATAGAGCGCTCACTAAAAACGCAGGCTGGTACAAAAAGATGCACCTGATGGTGCTCCGACAGACCGCTGTTGACGGTTGGCTTCCCAATCTGGATTCCCAACAACTTATCAAGTGGGTTGTCTAGTGGGTAATCGTCTGCGCTCAAAACCACAGCGACTGTTGCAACCACTGGGCATGTAAATGAAGACATCAGACGGTAAGAAAAGCGGAAGTTACCCACACTAGATTCGATGACTACCAACGAATAGTTCGCGTGTATTATTGTCAACGCTAGTGTTCAGATTGGCGCATCTAATCTTTACATAACAACGCCTAATGTTGTTGCTATCATTGCAAACAAAACTAACGCTAAGCGTTGCAAATAAGTGATGGCGCCGATCCCATCAATGACAGCTTCGCCCTACAGTTACCCACTAGGGTACTGCAGAGGGGGTGATCTCAGTCTGTTGACGTTAGGCATGGGAAAAGACAAGTTCAAACATTCCCATCGCATAGTTACTTGTTTTCATACCCGTGCCATTCGCATAGTGGTGAGTCATTTCGTGTATACGGACTCCTTACTTGTGGCCTTGTCGCACTCAAATGCAGGCCTCACTGAAAACGAAATGACAGCGTGAACGCCACAACAAGGAATGGGCAAGCACTGTACTTAGCTTGCGTATATTTTGGAGACGATATCGACGTGAAAATTTACCGCAGTTACAGATTCACACTTAAGTGGTTGAAGTCTTCGCGCGATCGTCAGGTAGGCGATGTAGTACTTCCTCACGAAAGGGCATTCATAGACGTTTGGGTCTAAGATGTAATCGAGGAGGTGCTTCTTGCCGATGACGGACACGCGCGTCACTTGTCAGTAAGAACTTCAGAAAGCACCGCAAGGCGGTACATTAGACAACTTCGTTATCTAGAAACACCTCAGAATAACACCAGATTGTTACATGTTAAACAGAAGGTACCGATCCCTTTATCGAAAAGGTCAACCACTGCTCTTCCTATAACCATCTTGAGTTTAAAAAAGCAGCCAGTTTTTGGGTTAAGTGTTGATTTCGTTAAGGTCTGTTGCGTTATTCGTGAGATTGTTGGGCTCCGTTTACATAATGTTCGGAGGTGGGTCTACGTTTCATCTTCCACGAATGACGTGCATTAATCAACTTTATTTCTGCATCGGCTACTGCTGTCGTTCCATTTACTCTTATTCAGTCTGATCCTTGTAAATTTCTAAACCCATAAATAAGACATTTTCTTTCTTTATGGTTTTCGAGTAACTTATAATTCCCATCATTTCCCAATGCGCAAACAGTCTTTGCTCCGATCCAACCAATGACCATTTGTTTGAGTGAGCTCAATTCCGTTTTATCGTCCCCCATTACTGAGCGGTGCCTAGTTGTCGAATTTGTTGTACGGGCACATTCTTTGTTCAATTTCTGAGGATTTTTCCCATTCGAGTGAGGAGATTTTGTTTTCTGGTATATTTATTCAATTACTACCACATGAAATCCAGTTTTTATGAGCGCCTTCCCACCAACCGTTTCGGAACTAAATTTTCTTCTGTGTCGTCGCATAATGAGAAAGACATTCACTTGATCATTAGGTTACTCATAACGCTGCGTGAACTTGAATTGTTAGCAAACGATTCAGCGATTAAAGTATCCGCAGAATGGTTAGCAATAGTCGATTACTGACGTTAGGCTGGTAGGCATACCGCGAAGAGTGCCCATAATTCCTCCTCGGCACGGTTGCTGAAAATATCCCTCTCGAACTGTTCAACAACCGGCCGTTATAAGTAGCAGATAGCGTTTTGACTAAATGGCTCATATGAAAAAACTCTTACTAAGAAGCTTTTCCCCTTTCGCCAGCAGAATCATCACACCGAGCACATCGAAGCATTCACAGCGAGAACTTGACTGTTGTAAACGCAAGCCAAAAAAATTCGAAGTTGAACTTAGCGCGGACATTGACGGGTTCCCTGGAAAATTAAGTGGTTACACACCATACTGAACTAAGTACAGAGATACCAAAACATATGTTATGGGTCTCGCCAGACTCATTATATATAACTGTGAATCGGTTGGTACTCTGCACCTCAATCCATTACATTAGGGTGAAGTAACAAGCGTACTTGCTGGATAGCGACAGCGCTATAACTTAGGTTAACTCAGATTCCACCACTAGCAGTGGCAGGATAGGGAAACTCCACTTTAAAGTGCTCAAGTGATGGGGCAATCTGGACTAGCATCCCTAGTGTCGATGGAGAGTTCAGAAGTTCAGATTAACTGGAAAAAAGAACCATATTGAAAGGTATAGAAACTAGACAGCCTCACAAACAGAACTTCCTTCCCTCAGATAAAATCGTTGAACCGCTGAACGAGCCAAACAAAAGAAGGCTGGAACTTTACTTGAAGGTACAATAGGGCAGCAAACAGGTATGCGAATGAACACAAGAATACCGTAACACGCGGTAGATATCAGCTGGAAAAATCGGGGACAGTTTCGGTGCATATTTGATGTAGACCTGTAGAACAGCGTGAGTAGCCAGAAAGAGGAATGATACAAGGGGGAAAGGCGGGGTTTGGACAAATTACCAAACAGAACATAAAAGTCTTACCAAGAATGTCTGTCGTTAAAATGTGAGTGTTGATTTACGGGAAAGACGTCGACCACATATGGGATGGACAGAAAGAAATTAAAAATGATTGCGCAACAATTATTTCTCACGTTTCAGACCACATACCTCTTTTCCCATAGCACTGAAAACAGAAAGCTTTATTGATGAAATCGAAGGAGAAAATACTGAACGGTGTTATCTCCTAAGTCTGTTTCATGTCCACAGCCTGATCTCACCGATTGGCTTTGTGCTTGACAAAGTACTCCAGATAGGCCACTGAGACGGGCCGTTCATTTATTAGTGACCGAGCGGACTGCGGGTTGAAGGCTGGGATGGATATTTTCGTTAGGCCCGGCATAATCCTTCTTTGGTCTGCTGAAATTGAATTCATCATGCGATAGTTGTTAGGCATCCTCGGAGCGAGGCGTGGAAGCTGTTTCTAGTGACGCGGTGTTCGAAAAAGAGTCAGTCAACCAAGGACTACTCCAGGAAAGTTTCTGGGGAAGCTTTGGTTGCAGACTGCTGCTACGCACTCAGTTAACCGCTTCTCCTTAAAAAACATCAGGTACATTATAAGTTATTCAGATAAATTCGGTTGCCGGCTGACTGGTAGCGAGGAAGATTCCAGGTTACCTCTTTTTGAATAGAGGCATTATAATCCTGTTCTGCCCTTGTTAGTGCTTGCCATTAGTGCATATCCTCATTCAAGCTGGGACTAGAACTCCGGCAGCGCCCTGATGGACATCTTGGCTGACCACTGAGCTCCACCCTGGGTATGGCTAAATAGTCGTATACATAGGTTCGGCTACATTCGTTTGTGAATAAAGCTTAGATTAGCTGATCGCTTCAGGAGGAGACAACTCGACTGCCGTGTTAACTCCGGTCGACTGCTCCGCGACCACGGCTTCTCCAGACGTTAACTCCACGGATGTCGCAGAAGGGGACGGATATGAACGTCTACGGGATCGTCACCGCAACGATCACTCGTGAGTGAGGTTCACTTTATGTCAAGTGCAGTCATCTCTACTCATCCGTAATCAGAATATTTTTGGACGATCTAGTGAAATCCGATTTCAGCTCGTACAACAGCTTCACGCCTGGCGGCTGGCAGAACAGTAATCACCTCCTATGTCGGTGTTTGGATAATGGGAGTGGTACCCAGATACAAGTGTGTCTGAGCGATTGCACAAAACCATCCAGCCGTGAAAAATGTGAAGTCACTGGCGCCGTGATATACACTTTTAACTCACAAAGTCGTGATCAGCGTTCTAGTCCAGGTTGTGGCAAAGATAAGCAATGCTGAGGGGCTTTAGCAGAGGCGAAGCGCGTGTACAGTGCTTCTTTTAGAAGAAGCCTGACTGAAACATCAGTGGAAGCGTCCTACGAAAAGGTGGCTGGTTGGTCCCAATAGATGGATCTGCAGCAGACCATCATTTGTGACCCGTTAACGGGCTAGATGATACAATCAGTCACACTAATTGTGTTTGTTTTCCGGGACGAAATTTCAAGTTGAACTAAATGTAACGCAAAGTATCACATTAATGATATGTAACAGAGTAGTCCAGTTAAAGAGTTGGACACCAGTCGCGAGTGGTCACAGCGTTAACATCTTCATGGACATTTCAGCAAGGTACTTTCGAAAAGTCGTTCCTGACCCCAATTTGATGTTTAGTAGGGCGAGCCAGTGGATGGTTGAGCATTCTTTGAGATTATGTTGTGCAACGTGCCTATGTGAAATCATGGGAGGTATTGCAGGTCCTATTGGTGCAACCGTATCATGTTGCCGGACCTCCGTTCGATAAGCTACTGAGCAGAGCTTGTTACGTACCAAACACTGCCGATGGGATAACACGATGGCCTGTTCTCATGAAATGCAGCAGCGCTTCACTCGATCAGATGGACTACTAGTGTGATTTAAATACTTTGGATACATTGAAACAGACTGTAAGTGTGCTGTCGTCCAACACGCGGTTTGAATGGACTAAGACTGCTAGGCAGATCAGCCCACGAGTGAACCAGCAGATGTTGGCCGGGCTTGCCGAATTTGTTTTGCAATGCATGAGGGCAGGACAAGGCCGATTTTGACACATTGCAGATAATGATCGTGACGTTGGTAATTTCGCTTGCTCATGTATAACTGGAGGAGAAGAGACGAGCGTGGAATCAGTGAGGATTTTGTTTTGCCGCTACAAACTCTTGTTTTGTTATGATGTGTGGTGACTGAACGCTTGCCTTGTATGCAATAACCCGTCACATACAGCCGCAAAACGTCCAGTGAAAACCCCTTATGCTGAAGACTGTTGTCAAGGTCGACACCATCGTTCGCTGCATAACAGTAGGAAAGAAGTCACACGGCGGTAGTCATCTAGTAGCAGTGGAGACTTTGCTACCACGACTTCCGCGAACAGGTGCGCACGACCTGGGGTGGCCGCGGTGAGTGTGAAATCTACGGCGAGTCCCACCGAAACTCATACTTTATTTCACAGTGATTCCTGAGCGCCCCTTGCGAAAACTAGTCCTCTCGAAGGACACCAGACTGCTAAGATCCATCCGCACCCAACAATCACGGCACTAAGTGGAGCACTTCAGGCTAAATGAACCGGAGCACAGCTGAGGTGAATTTGAACGTTTACGAATGAAACTTTTAAGATTAAAAAGGCATGGAATTCAAGCATGTAGCTGTCTGTGAGCATGTAGGTGAGCGGCGGCACGCAAACAGAAGAAAACAGGTTACAGCATCCGTTTCGAGGGATTCGGCTTGAAGGTCGTTCAAAAGGGAAAACGGTCATTTTGGCGCGAATCCTCGTTTTTAAATATTTTTGGAAATTTTAAAATCGGAATTTCAGGCAAAGTACCTACAGTACATCAATTATAAATAAGCAGCGTTAATGGAAAAATTGGAATACATCGAATAAGTGCCAAAGTACTGGTTTGGTGATGGAAACTTTTCCCACCATTTTCGAGAACACTAACCGGTTGTTGGCGTTAGCTCACTTTTTATAATCTTATGGATGCGGTCATTGTAATTTTCAAGATGAAATACGTCATTCTATAGCCTGAGAGTGCTTCATTTTGCGGCGTTTTGAAGATATGGTCGAAATGGAAATATACGACCATACAATGTTGGCATTGCATTTCAACAAGAACACTAACACATTTGATGATGAAACATGTATGACAACGTTTCCAGCTTCCTTGTCTACACGATATTTGTACTGTTCCTTGTGTGGAATATTTCAGGTAGATACTGGTCGACGAAATGTTGCCCTTGGAAATGGTTGGAAATGACGCTATCATATGGCTGTTTTCATCTTCGGTGTATATGGAGCGGCGTAAGAAAAGGTATCATGTCCCACTCTATCACTGAGAATCTTCAGAAGTAAATTCTATTCACTCCTACTGCATTGTTTCCAACTAG
>LOND01001972.1:12222-25590 GCA_014220965.1 Paragonimus kellicotti | reverse complement strand
ATTCTCCCTAGCAATACAAATGAGCAGCATGTTGCAATACATAGAAACGTAGAACTCAACTGCGTCATATGGAAGGAGTAAAGCAATCACTTGGTAGCGGGCAGAGAGACGCGAAAATAATGCAACTTATGAAATGCAGAAATTGCTTGAGAGGACCCTTAGTTATAACTCTCCAAGATAAAACGGTTGTCGACGACCCTACTGAAATATGTGAAATCTTCAACTCACATTTTGCTGCTGCGTTTAGCGTGGAAAACACAGTATTACCCATTAGTACTCCGTTGATAGTTTTATGTAATTTATCCATCGACGTTAGGAGTATCCGCTTCACCCACAATCCATCCGGACCTGATGGTATCCCACCAGTCGCTATCAAGCAATCGGGTGAGGATATACCGATCCTTTTATTAAATTTGTTCACACTATCACTTCTATCAAGCATATTCCCTCCCCAGTGGAAAAAGTCAATCATTATACCCCGCTACAAAAGTGGTTCAAGGCAGGACGTTAGTAACTATCGTCCCATCAACCACACATCAATCTGTTCAAGAATGTTTGAAAGGATAATAAAAGTGCCCATTGTCGAGTTCCTAAGGTCAGAAAACCTTATAAACCTTTCGCAGCACGGTTTCCTTAGTAAGCGCTCTTGCATGACATGTCAGTTGGAATTCATAAACCATATATCGATGGCCGCCGACGCAGGAAATGCAGTGATCGTCATACTCCTAGACATGCAAAAGGCTTTTGATCGTGTGCCCCATAAGCGTCTGTTGATCAATAGCATCTCTTGGCATACAAGACCCTTTGTACAGCTGGTATTTCGTCGTATCTTGAAGGCCAAGCCCAAACTGTCGAATAAAAGAGCACTGCTCAACACCAAAACCAGTGACTAGTGGGGTGATTCAAGGGAGTGTTCTGTGATCGTTGCTTTTCCTCATTTATGTAAATGACACATGTGATGTTATTAAACATGACAAACCCTTCGTTTGCTGACGATATCAAAATCGTCTACACATTTCGACAGCCCGGAAACCTCGTCTTCTGTCTATAAAATATACGACACGACCTAGCATCATTGGAGTTTATTGCAGTTCCCAAGTGAATTCCCCCGTTATGAAACATATCGGTCGTTCACTCAATCAGAGGGTTAACAATACAACAAACGTTGCAGAATCCTATTCACAGGATGATAAGTTAGACTTTACAGTGGTTGACAATCCTATCCATTTCGTTAACCTTTAATTCGAAGATCCCTTGACGAGGAGAGCTGGTAAATTGATTTTACATGTCAATCGACTATTGTCTGTAATACGTCCGAATCTTCCGCAAGACCTCTTGGTGAGTGATGGACAGCCGCGTTCAAGAAATGTCACTTCCATGCAACTTTATATTGGCAAAGGGTACGTCCACCAGGCACCTGCAAATAATGAGCCCGTTTGGCTTGTCAAGAGATGGTATGTGCCTCGCCTAAATACGCTTTTGTGAGCCCCAGGTGATCTCAGAGGCGAGCCCCTTGAGTATTGATAAATACGTATACTTAAGATTATCATGTCCCTGTTTTGTACAAAGTTTCGCCTGAGAAGAAAAACAGAATCACCTAAGCGCGCGTAGTAGGTAAACAAGCGCCAAACCGTTCTTACTGAACTTTACGCTGAATATCTATCCTCGATGCAGATTGATCCTCAACAGTTCCATTCGTTCACAGGTTAAAACCATTGCTGTTTAGAGGATTACTTCGCTCAACGAAATGGTCATCAAATAGTTGCAGTCCTTGAGAGTGTCTCTCGTTTTGGATGCGCCTTGAGTGAAGGAGCACTAATTAACGACAGATTACCATTCGAGCGTGCATTGGGCATCACGTCAAATGCCGAAACGGACCAATTTGATGTGGGATTCAAACAGCCCGAGAACACGGACGTTATGGTAGGCGTTTTCTTTATCAACCCTTACACGTATGATCCGCTTTGGTTTTTATGCCATGGCTGCTACCGGGAAAGGTATTATTATAAGAGCTGTACCGTAAAGGGCTTGGCGTGAGATGAACCACTTGGCACGGATGATCCCTCAGGTTGGCACGACTGGTTGAAGCATTTACAATAACTTGGCGAAATGTGGATCCCCATAAGCATTTGTCCAAATGAGTTTGGTAGAAGTGACTTTGGGTTGTATATATTCTGTGACGCATTTGAAGCGGGATTTTGTGCAGTCACTCACGTTTTCTTCAGCGACGATACTAATGAACGTTTCTGGGTCCCGCTGTTTTCGAAAGTCCGGGGGGAACTCTTAGATAAGCTTCCATTCCTCGACTTCAGCGGATCACCACTGTACTTGTCATTCACATATCCCAATTGATTCGCTGGATTTTGAATGTTTGTTTGAGGACAAGAAGTTTTGTACAGATTCGGTGAACGTGGTGTATTATATTAGCAGTTTCACAACGTTTCAGCACATTCGAAGCAAGTGAACTGTCCCTTACCCTTGATTCCTCCACCCCACGACAGTGAAGACATGAACGATCGCGTAATAACCCCTGCCAAAAATCACTAGGACAGGAGTGCGGTACGTGCAAGGACGGCTGCGTGGTCAAGAGTTCCATTGTTAGCCAATGGGTTTGCATACTGGTATACTCGAATCCAATGGGGCTGCTGAATGTGTCGGGCTGAAAGAGGCCGCTTTACAACTAAACAGTTTGTGAGACTCCAATTGATTTATGCCGACTTGCCACAGGTATTAAATCTGGCGGAAACCGTTGAGAGGTATCACCGGTCATAGGGGTCATGGAAAGTGCCAAGATTAGAGTTGAATACTAATCTAACAAAGTCTTGAGTCAAAAACAAATGATATTTTGAAACCAGCCATAGAAGAGCAACTAACGCTCTCTAGTTGATCGTCGTTCCAGTGGTAAATAACCTCGTAATAACAAAACTATTGCCCGAGAAAGGTCAAAGATCGAAGCATGTAGAGCTTTCTGTTATGCACCCTCCGACTCTTACTAGCCGCTGAGGTGAACAATATCTGCACGAGTCCTGCACTGAAGAAAAAAGTGTGAAGATAAATTTGCTGCGAAGTCTTCGGGGTAAAGAATAAGAATTTCATAGCAAGACTCGTGGAAGAAATGCCGCAAGCCAGTGACCATTTTGGTGGCTACTCGCTGGACACGTTCGATGGTGAGTATGTCCTTTCTTCAAGCCGGTGTATACGACTTTATTGGCATATTTGAGCAGTAATCTTACATGTACCCTGTAAAATTTTTGAACTGAACCTCTGTCTTTACAAAAAAGGTCTTTTTCCATCCCAGTGGTCACAAACCCCTTGTTGCGGTCATCTGGTGGTGATAAGAGGAAGGTAAACCAGACAACAGCCAAATCTCTAGGTGCTTTTCTAGGTCGACGTTCCAAAAATCTATTGTGCTACATTCATTATGCGCTCTACGTAAGATCCGGAGTCTCTCCTCGATGACACGCGTACGCATTTGCTATCACTTGGAGGGAGACTCCAATCATCTGACCACAAATTAATACGGTCGGTGTCGACTCGCAATGCACTGCGATCGCAAACGTTCCACATTTTCAAATCATCAGCATAAAGGAGAGCGTTATGGGAAATATGTTCGGGAGGGTCGTTGTTATATATCAGAAACAACAGTGACCAAAGTAAGGATCCTGGGGGAGACTCCAGTAATGATCGTGGAGGGAGACGAAAGGTCCGATCCAGTTTTCACCCTAAAAGTTCTGTTACCTAGGAAGGGTGTAATCTAGCGGAGAACCTCCTCTTGGATCCCATAAGCTTCTAGTTTATGTACAAGAGGACCACATGGGTCATGGTTAAACGCTTCGGCAGAGTCAAAGAAGACAGCCACTGTCAGGCGATCCATGAAGATTAACGTATTGGTTATGCATGACCGGTCGGGAAGAAAGCCATGCTGGGTAGAGGAGAAGAGGTTATTTGAGAAGAAATGCTTAAGGATGGCGCGTTTCAACAGACGCTCCATTACCTTGCTTGGGGTGCTGGTGAGAGTAATCGATCGGTAACTAGGAGAAGAGCGACGGTCACCTACCTGAAATAAAAGTGTGACAATGGCCTATTTCCATGCCTCCGGAAGAGTGCTGGTCCGAAGTGTCTGTTCAAACAGACCATGGAGGGGCATCGCCAAACCAAGGGCCGCTTTTTTGAGGATCCGAGGATGGATCGCGTCTGGTCCCATTGCACCATATGGATCGATCTTTAGCAAGTTATCCTGAACGTTGAGCACAGGGAATTCAGCTGTTAGGAGTGGGCATTGGAAATTTCTCCACGGGAGAATCGGATGCCAGTTTGGCGGGACCACATTGTAGACTGCTGAATAGTATTTTCTGAACATCTCAAAAACCACTTGCGAGAAGAAGGGGGTTTCTTCATCGAGAAGCCGTAATGAAAGCGTCGAGAGCTTAGTTATTTTCTGATAGCGCATGCACCTAAATAGGAAGTTTAAACTCTCGCTGGTTACCAGTGAGATTTTTGCCTTTACCTGTTGCGTGTGTTGACGGATTTCTTGCTTGCACCTATTTCGTACAGGGCAATAGGTTTCCATATCCTCTATCTTACCCGTTAGATTCTGCTAAATTAATAAACAAAATCGTACATTAAGAAGGCAACGCATGCACCGCAGAAACGGTAAACGGGAGGAGGCCTTTAATAGTATGCGAGCAATGAATACCTCATCAGCTTCGTGAATAGCAACTTAGAAAAAATGGTAGTTTGAGTTCACTAAGTTAGACTCGAGGCTCAGTGTCCTTAGTGCGTTAAAGTCTAACCTCTGGAAATTTCGAAATTAAATCTGTTACATCGTTCCGGAGCCAGTATCAAATAAAATCAACAGATAGTAACATGCGTTCACCATGCCCCAACGGTGGTTTGGTCATCATTCTGTCCACCATGTGAGCTTCATTCGTGGTAGCCGGATCAAGCAAGGGGTGTGTCTGTCCTGCATGGCACCGTGTCGGTTGTTTGACATGTATCCAGGCCTTCTCATCGATCAATATCACCGAGGATTTTGAAAATCTGCGGTGAGATTCCTCACGTGCAGTAGCTTCCCAGTTGAGTTTGGGGGCGTTGAAGCCATCCATAATAGAAAGACGGGAAAAACGCTGTGTTGAGGATAAATGGTCCGCGGTGGCACGAATGGCCTCATCTTTGGATGCACTACACGACAGCGGATAGTAAATAACATCGACAAGGAACGAGTCGTGGCCACGAGGCTGGAGCTTCAACCAGAGCGCGTCACATTTCTCTGGAGATGTAGGTTAGTCAAGGACGGTTGGCACCGAAAGTTTCTAGTTTACGACGACAGCGCAGCCTCCGTGCGTCCACGGGAGAAACCTGTTCGATTCTGTGAGTGACTGGGAATGTGCGGTTCATTAGTACTTGTATACGCGGAATGCCAGATCTCTGTTAAAGCAAGAATATGAGGGCAAGTGTCGTGGACCAACTGTCTGATTTCTGGTAGGTTGTTTAAAAAGCTCAGACAGTTAGTGTACACGCAGTTGAGGGTTATTTGGCTGGGTGCAGCAATAGACAGAAAAGCAACGGGAAGAGCTAGACAAAACATTCTAGGTAGCCGAAGGTAGTGCGTAGACGTCGACAGAGTTTCGGGAGTCTTGGAAGGCAGCGGCCGTTTTACAACAGGCCTAGCATATGTCATCGTTTTTGTGGAACGATTTGTCCGCTTCTGTTGGCCCAAGGCGATAGCCTACGGATCGCCCACGCTATTTTATTGCTGGAGGGTGGTTTGCAGTTTTGCGCCCACGAAAGTTCAAGGGCGGTTTTAGAATGGGACTTGAAACGAAATGACTTCAATCCAGCCGTGAAAAATACGGCTAAAATGAGTCAAATATGAGCCTTCCTGGATGCAGAAAATGACCACAGCAGATTCATTGGGCTATAAAGCTTGAAAATATACCTTTTGAAGGAAAGTTTTTGGGATGGAAGGATCGGGGTGTAGAGGAGAAATGGAGGTCTGTACTGCTTTTGGGAGCTAAACTATCAGACCCGTCCAGCTCAACAGACGATTGGCCGTCTAGAGGGGTGGGAGTAGCCGATCCTGCTGTGGGTTTTGGCGCGTGGGTTGATCTATTTAGAGATGCCGGTCGCCCCTTAAGTGTAGGGATAAGGACTTATACGTGAGCTAGCTTGAAATTTGGAGTCATCCTTGATGCATGCTGTTGTTGTATCGAGCTGAGAGCGCTCCTGTCGCCTCTGCAATGAGCGATCCAATGAGACTCCCTTCAGATTAGCAGGACTTTCCTTCAGTTCAACCGTTTCGTCCAGCACGTCTGTCGTGCTAACCTTCGCGGGTAATGTCTCAAGAAGTCCGAGTGACTTTTTAGTAGCTTTGGAGCAAAGTCTGCCGGCAGAAATCGAGTTTTCAACTCTCGAAGTAATGAGGTGCTTAGCACTGCTCTGGCTTGTTCAGCTGAAGAGGATGTTGTCCCCATAAAACAAACCTGCTCTTCCTGAGTGCTGTAGCCCTCAAGTTTGTGACGACTTTATCACTTTGAGCACTGAACAAAGCCGCTACTGTACGAGCAACCACCACACCCGGAAGGGCGGGCGGGATACGTCCATTCGGAGGGCTCAAGTATGATTTCAGATCGGATAAAGTTTTTCTGTGTTTCAGTGAGGACTGTTTCCACCGTGGCAATGTGTCCTACATTGACATTCTCGAGCTACTTATTGTTACACTTAAACATTCCCTGTTTACGCCTACCGGTGGTGGCTAGCAACGAGATTTCCAGGGGCCTGGACGGTATGCAGCTTTCCTGAAAGGTGTTACAGATAAATTCATTTTTCGAAGAAGTTGGCAGAGTGTGGTGGTTCTCCCTGGGGTATTTGTACTCGAAATGGTATCACGGTAAGCACCTCTGACACTGCATGCAATTCTGGGTAGTCAGGCGGCAGCTGAATCGACGACAGACACTTGAAACCTCCGATCCACTGATACATCTGAATGTTGCGAATGGTATTTTGTTACAATACGCTAACGAAAACGTCAAATCTTAGCGTTATCTGAGACGAGAAATAATGCAGCAGTACGTAAGGAAAGAAAATAGTGAAAACAAAAGAATATCTAATCAGATGTTATTCTAGAAGACGTGTACGTTGAAGAACGATTAAAACTATGAACTGTGATACTCAGGGAAACAAAAATTTCACTCGAAGTTTGAGTTACCCGCGCCAGTTTCACTCATCGGGGCGTCCTCCATAAAGAAGTCGCTGCAAATCTGGAGATCGTTTTAAGACGTTGTCAGGCTCCCATTTAGTTAAAAACTTGGTAGATTCGTAACCATATTCTTTTTTAACTCTTACTGTGATCCCCAACAGAGTTGCTACAACTTGTTTTTGACGATCGCCTTTCAGATCAACGGACGCCCGCTGGATATCGCAACAAACTATTTGACTGGAACATAGTGACTGGTGTCTTCACCCTGGAACCCGTGCAGTAATCACGCGGAGCATAAGTACCGAGGTTAAGTATTTATCAACGACGGCTGATTAATATTTGATTCTTTCCTCACCTTAGACTTTGTGACTTACGAATTAACTGATCCATATTTGCTCTTTCACCCTAGGCATGCATCTGAACTTACACTTATCCAACAATGATGGTGAGGATGTCTAAATGTGGATCTTGTGTATGTTTGTCCGCGCGAGGCATCATGTTCTGCAGTGCTTGCTCTGTGACACATGGATTCCACACCTCGTGTCTGGGCATGTCTAGTGAGGTTTACAAATGTGTTGGCAGCAACCGAGGTGGACTGCGTCCCCCTTGTTCGTCCCTGATGTAGAGCCGCTATACAGGCTGTTAGTTCTGCGGTTAGCATTTACCTTATGCGGTGGTTGCAGCGTTTCCCGATCCACCGGTTGTATTTAGCTAGGTATGCAACGCTAGTCTTACTGGCACAGTATAATGGGTGTCAGTTGCTTCTGGAGCAAAGTCAACGAAGGTCACCTCGGTTGCTCCCAAGACACCCAGACCCGTCACAGCTGACAACCCGCAAACATTAGGCAGGGAGACACGGTGGAATTCTGAGGTCATGTGCTCGGTTCTACCTAGGAAGTCAAGTCTTGCTGTTTGGGAGGGCCGCATCGAAGATGGTGTGAGATCAGCGAAATTCTCTTCGGTACCATTAACTTTACTTCTGGGAAGATGCGGTCCCCCGATCAGGAAGATTCTGTAATTTTCCGAAACTTTCCCGAGTGTGCCTCCAGCTGCTTAAAGCTCCGCGACTAGCATAACCGAGAGCTCGGGAGGGACATTTGCACCAAAATGGACATACATCCGTGTTTCCCGATCCCCATCAAGAGGTTGGCCGGGAAACTGCATCCGGCGTATGTTGACAAGCTTCGTTTAGCACTGGTCGTGCTTTTAGGATCTAGTGTAACGAAAGACGTTCTTCTAACCGCACGTGAACCGCTTGAAAACTGTGGGGCTCAGGTAGGCCTAGATGTCGTGAGCTGAACGCCAGAGGCGTGAGCTTGTTATAGTGAAATCTGGGACCACTGACCCATCTTGAAATGTTATTATTGAGGGTGTCGCAGATTCCATCAACAACGACCCGGAACACGACAGAGGGTCATTGGCGATTCCTGCCGGCTGGACCGGAACCGACTGACTTTAAAATGCACCATATCCACAATATCCTAAGGCCCAAGCTCCAGCCAGTTGAATCTGGACCATAACTCCTCGAAATTGCTATCAGTTTGCGAAAGATGGTGGAGTGGTTCTGTCATCGACGGCGACTTATCGTTTCACCCTGATCGTTTCAACAGAGGACGGGATTCACAGGAGCCAATAATGCGCACCAGCCGCCTTGAGTTGCCCAATGAGGATGACTTCAAAAACTTACTACAGCCGGTTCTTCATCATTTGGTGACCCCCACCATCGTTGCACTACGAATGGACTACCTCATTCACAATCTAAGGATAACGGTCATTCGTTTGCCACTGACTCTGTCAAGTGCGTTAACCCAAATGCGCCCAGCTTAACAAATAAATAACCAGAGATTCGCGAACATTATACTTCTGTTGAGCTGCAGACCGCTGCTATGACAGGGCTGTAACTAAGCACTCTGATTCTAGATTTTGGACTCACCTGAGAGCATACCGTTTCATTCCGCGCTGAAAGAACCGTAGGTGGGTGGTGATAGGCTCCCTATGTCCACGCTTCTCTCCTGGCCTTGCTTTATGAAAATTCTGTGAAAGCCATGATTCCGGAAACCGTTTGCCGAACGATCCGCCGAGATCTTTCCGATTGTTGGCTAGTTAAGGTGATTTATCGTCCCCCATCTTATGATTATTCGAAAGATTAACTCCTTTTTACCCGGGTCGGAAATTCTACCCTCTCCAGGATTACCCCATATTTCAAGTAGATGAATTCAATTCACCTGAAGTCAACTTTTCGGTCTTCTCCTAAGCAAGGCATTGAAAATTTTACTTGTTCCGGCGACGAAATCTTTTGTTCACGATATACACTTTGTGTGGGGGAAAATTCGGCTTCACGAAGCACATTCCCCCGTTTCATTTGATGGTGTAATGGCCACAATCCGTTGCGACTGAACTACCTATCTACTAACGAAGAGTTGACGGCTGATAACTTGGCAATCATCGCACCATTCCGACTGAGTGACTGTACGATCTTCCACGAAGACGTTGAGCAACGCGTAGCGATCAACCAACGATCCCAAATAGTCAAAACAAGATTGGATCACAATGCTACGGTACTATTGAACAAATTATCAAAATTAAGATAGACAACCTCAACAGTTTCGATCGACGGATCGTTTTCGGTAATAGAAATACAGTTTGCTGCCAAACAGGCTAAAGATGAACTATAATCACATAATATGTCATTCATACCCAACAGAGTTCTCCTGAGCAGTCAACAAGTTCAAAACAATGGGGACGAGCCGAGCTCCAAAAAAAAGGTGATGCACGCACCACTCAAGCAAAGTACAATAGCCGGCAATTGGCTATTCGCACAACTATCAAAATTGACGCGACAAAACAAAAACAACCAGGTCAAGGTCCAGTTAATGGCCAGAAACAGGAGGGGTATAATATACAGGGGTAAATATTTGGTTTGTTGATCGGATTTTCACTAACGTTTTTCGCTACAACACTCGATGAGGTCTTACGCTTGAGCAATAGCGCATCGCATTCTTTATAAAAATTCAACACGCGCGCCGTGAACTTCGAGATTGTTGTATAACACATTGTGACCTATCGCTACATTAGTGCCAAACTACAGACATCGCTACTCAGTGCGTCGAGGTAGCACGGGAGATAGATACTAGTTGGTCGTGATAATATATCTGTCCGCTGGGTTGAATCTATGATACAGGCGCGGTAACACTTTACGCAGTAGTGTTTTTGTGCTTCTCCTTTGGGGATGTTACGTTAGCGTGTGTATTATTTTTTATGCCTCTCGTTCGCTATTAACAGACATCTACAAAGTCGAGAGAGTTAGTAATATATTTCTGGAGGTTGATTTCCGCGCTAATTAGTTGAATCAGACAGCATAAGTGCGATGGAAAAGGGAGAGGGCATTAAGTCTATGTGTGCCCCCAGACGGTACCAGGACCGTGAAGGGACGTTTCAGAATCGTTCCTTGACTGCAAATTCACGGTTCTAATACGCTGATACGATTGTTCCAATAGACCGTTTGCGTTCATATCCGATTTATTAGCCCGAATCAGGAACACATGAACTATGTTTGTGAGAACTGATTTACTTTAACGTACTGTTCGGTTTTAATAAAGATGATATGTCTTTGGCTCATTTAGTTTGTGAAGGCAGCATAAAGCATACTCGATGAGCCTAGCCTTCCTGAATTCTGTTTTGCTCATAACGCTTTACTCGACGTGCCAGTGCCTAGTGGAAACATACTGCCAATAGTTTCTGCGCATTTTGTGCAGTTAAGGAATGTTTCGATGACCAGCGGATTACCATACTTTCATTTCTCCCCGATCCGATGCTATGTCTCACTCGGATATATATTTCAATCATCCTCATATAGCCTAATTTACTTTGATCTTCACCTCTGCAGAATCTGCGGGGCAGTCTCTCACCACAGTTTATAGACAGTCCGCTGCAGTGGAGTGGTATCAACGTTCACACTTGTAAAATATAATCAAAAAAGTTAGCGAAGTATTGCCACATTCAGTGAAATCTGAAGTTGACAGCATGTATAATAAATGACCGTGTCATACAACGTACCTTGAACGTGGGTGTACCCGTTGAGTTTACACGCTAACAAGAGTATAACCAGTACTGCCAGCTTGAGTGGATCTGGCATACTCCATCTTCTTGTCATCGAGATAGGCGAAGAAAGGATTAGCTTCACTGGTGTGAGAACAAGCAGGTTTCGTTGTCCAACATGTAAGCAATCGTATGTGAGCGTTAGCAAGTAAGCATATGAGGTACACGAGCCAGTTTATTGGTTCAGTAATAAAGTGGAGAGTTGTTGATGCATAGTACGTATCTTATCTAGAATTAGCTTGGTAGACTGATGCCAGGTATCTTTTGAATAAGATCTCGGTGGATGTTTTAGAATACAATATTCCGCTTAATGCGAATTCCATTCTTGACTTGCTTCTTGACTTGCTACAAATTCTAAGCTATCTTATCGCGGTTTGAAGAACTCACTGTTCCACAGGTATTGAAAATTCTGCAGAAATAATGTGACAGCAGTTACGGATTCACGTGCAGTAATGGAAGAATCCGCTCGACCACTCTGAACTTCGTGCGTTTTGTTCTTAGTGACTTGACTCCATTCTCATTTGTCTTGGTGACTGTTGTATACGCGTCAGTGCTGCCTGTGTGTCCCACGCTCGTGTTAAGACTCAAGCTGCGTTCTGATTGGTCGCACCTTCAACGATCAACGACTCATTCGTCCACGCACTTAAGAATGACGCTACCGCTTGTAAATGTCAGAATATAGTATGTACTTCTACTGAGTCACGAGTTCTCTCTACCGCTGTTATTGCCTGTCTAACTTGAAGCTAATTGCCCCGGACAGGAATACAACAAGTGACCCTTCCCTGTCATCACAAATCCATTGGCTAACCTCTCATCCCAAACTTTCTTCACTACACACGATCTACGGTTATTTTGTATCTAGATAACGTGTCTTGTTATGCAGGCCAATATGAGAACCCGAAATGCCATGAAGTGAATGCCAGCAGACATATTTCCCCTCCAGTTTCAGCTCTGCCGTTTACAGTCATTCACTTGACGGCTTCACATTTGCTTGCTGACCTTAAACAACGGTCTCTTATTGTTCGCATCCCTGGTTCTGCGCAACTCGTGTGATAACTATTGTTGTTACGTTGTCGCTGAATGTGAATAACTGGGATTTTATGTAACATTCGTCTCACCGATTACATTACTACTAGCAACCTATTAACCTATCCAACTTGGTTTGACTTTTTAGATCCCAGTTCCCCGAACATCACTCAGCGTTCTGAGGACAACAATGCCATACTGACTGCACCTAAGCGTTTTGTCCTTTGCACTGGCATTAAACACTGAAAGCTGCTGCTAGTGAAATAATTGACACAAACTACTACTTCAATGGTTCTCTCAACATGCTATTGGTCAGATATTTTCGCGTCCTTCTAACTAGTGAATTCCAGTGAGTAAACCAATTCGACAAATTATTTCGGAAGGTTCAAATTTGTGTGAATAGGAAAACACTGAAAACATGGCACATTCATAAAAGATGTTATCCGATCTACGATGAATATCAAATGTGAAGGTACTTCGAAATTATGAATTAAGCTAGGAGGAGCGTATCGCTTGTTTTCATGGATGGCACTTACGGAATCCTATGCATGCAAGTGAAATAATGAACTTATTGTACAAAACCGACCTCAAGAGAAAAAGCCGCCTTATCATCATAAACACGTTTCGAAAGGTCACCACTGTCTCCGCGTGTTCCTTTGAATGCATTCAATATTTTGTGAATGTAACGACTCCAGGAACTGTGCAATTGCACTGATTGATCAGCAACTAGCGACATGAAGTGGATTAGCAAGTTCTTATCTATGGTAGATCAAGATTAGGTACGGTTTGAAAGTACTATTTGAGATACCACGGTATGGCCGCATCGCTCGATACAGCGTTCGTTGGACAATAGTGACCAGTGTTTTTTTTACAATACACGCCGAACTCCTGATTATCATCGATGCGTACGGTTGCCAGTGGTAACCATTTAGACAGCAGTTCACTTCGAGCTATAGCTAGGGTATGAGTACCTGATTTATTTTGAGGCAAGCAAAACCAGTCGTAATTATGGGCGGTTTGTCAGATTATTTTGCATTCACCTTGCA
>LOND01001971.1:10208-23198 GCA_014220965.1 Paragonimus kellicotti | reverse complement strand
ACAACTCTGAACAGGGCGGAATGAAACGGCGGCAGTAAGTCACAATGCCCAGAAACGGACGTAGGCCTTTTTGGGGTTGTAGTGGTGGATACTCCTTGAGGGAAACGATTTTCTCTGGCAGGGGCTGAATACCGTCACGAGTGATTCGGTACCCCAGATAAATCTATGGAGTCTACCCCAGAAACGTACTTCATCGGGTTTACGGTTATGCCATACCGATCGAAACGTTCAAAAACAACACGGAGATGTGAAATGTGGTGACGTGCGTCCTTGCTCGCTACGAGAATGTCGTCGACATAGACAAAACGCTAATTGTAGACCACGGAGGGCTTGGCCCATGAACCTCTGAAAGGTCTGAGCTGCATTTCACAACGCAAATGGCATTCGGACAAATTCGTGCGGTCCAAATGGGGCGATTGCTGACTTCGCTACGTCTTCTGGGGCCACGGGGGTCTAGTTATATGTCCGAAGCAAATGAAGCTTCAAGAAATGGTCATACCGTGCAGACCGATGGAAAAATGGTGAATTTGGGCACCTTTTCGGGACGGTGGCGCTGTTTAAAGCGCGATAATCGCCACGTGGACGCCAGTCGCCGGGTGGGGTTTTAGATATCATATGCGTGGTTGAACCTGAAGGGCCACTGGGATGCGGAATGATACCGAATCGCAGAAGGTTCTCGAACTCATCTTTGTCGATTTTGAGTTGCCTCTGGTGGTAACCGACGTCGGCGAGCGACGGCAAGTGGTCCTTTGGTAGTAATGTGGTGGAAAACGTCATGTTTCACTAGTGACAACGAGCCCGATGGATTGATAAGGCGTGGGACTGTCGAAGCAGATTTGCGAAACTGTTGTCTGGTAAGGCTGAATGCAATTTCATTGAATTAATAGATGTGGCATTTTCGTGTGCGCGCGAAGTTATTGTGCTGCCCAGCAGTTTACGACTGTTCGCATCCACCACCAGTCCAGAGGAGGTGAGAAAGTCAACGCCAATAATTGGATGTTTTACATCTGCAACGGTAAAGGTCCAGTGGAATTGCCGACGGAGACCAAGGTCGAGAGTGAGTAGTTTCTCTCCGTAGCCGGGAGCATACAGTCCCTTGTCCATACTTGTCACAAATCGTCATTTGAATAGAGAAGCCGGCGAAGAACTCCTAATATTGTACACCAAAAACCAAAGACCTGGACAAGGTACTTCCGTGGTTATAAACACACTTGGTGGCATTTACATGTTGACTTAACCAGTTTCATCAACGAAGTCACTTGCTTAATGGTCGTTCACGCACATTCGGAATGACTAGAAACCTACCCACAGGAACATACTGTTGTAAACCCTAAGAAAAGTAAGCCGGTTTGTACACGGTATAGTGATGAGCTTGATAGAAATCGGAATTCTCCTCCTCGTAATAAATAACACGGAAAATCTTGGTCCCGAGATAACGCGACTGTCCCCAGGACAAACCAAAAGACGGGTGCAAAAATCAGCTTTGTTCCGCTCCAAAAACGTGCGCATGAAGTAGAAAATTACAGCGTATTTATACGGGGTACAGCGACCTACAAACATTATCGAAGCAGAAGATTGAAGAGCAGTTACCAAAAATAGCAGTTAAGGTCACTAAGCCACCAAGTTAGCATGTGGTAATGAAAGTCGAACAGGCGAAAAAAATAGCGAAGGCTATCTCTCGACTGTTCAGGACATTTCCGCTCATTCTCACTGAGTAAAATCGTCTTCGCGAAGAAGGAAGCGATTTTGGATGGAGGAGGTGGATTCCCTAACACAGATGACAACCTTGAACGCTAGTAGTTGCGGGATGATAACATTTCGCTTAATCTCTTCAGGACCCAACTTAGCGCAGTCACTTCGAACATTTAAATATGATACTACTGACTATGGCGTACTGCCATCAAACAGAATATTTTCAACCAGCGGATTGAATGACCTCGAACTCCCAAACCGAGCAGATCGCGCTCACCCACCTTGCTCAACGGAACAGCCACGGCTTTCATAGCCCATGACCTCGTCATCGCTTGGTTGCCTTGTAGTTGCTTTCGCCCATCAGCAGCCACACTGGACAATACGTGGTGCAGCAGGAGTTATGTCGTCATACAGAGTACTTAATTCAGCTAGCGAAGACAGTGTATTCCCGTGACGTTTTTTTATCAGGCAGGAACCAGAACATCTCTCAAACACGCATCGACGGACCTCCGTGTTGCCCACAGTCATTCCACTCGGTACACGTTAACTGTCGGAGGCAACGATGGTCAGGTACCGGGAGTCCGCATGCAGCTTCCGGGCTAGGTCTCTGATCTATAGAACGAAAGTGAGCATATACACGCTTTGTAAATAAACCGACAAAGAGAAAATCGGACGTTATTGCAACGCCACATATGACGAAAATTGACAAATGCATAATACGCTTTCATCATTTTTCTGGACACCTCGCCAGCAATCTAACAAGCTGATGAGATGACGCTAACCAAGTAAGTGGAGAGATCGACAGTCCCAAGCGTTCTTTTTGCAATAACAAGAATGGGAATAGTGAAAACCCAGTCTTGTAACAAACTCTACACTTTGAAGGTGCGAGATGAACGCCATGCACACTAAGTACATTACTTAAACGGTATAGCACGGTTTGCATGCTCTTTGAGAGAATTAAGTAAATCAGTGTTGTGCGCATCCCCAATATCAGTTAGTCTGCTGACTGACAGAGTCCAGGTGGCTACTCCAAAATGAAAGACGATCTTTAATGAAGTTGCGCAACCGAAGGTAGACAGCAATGTGATTAAGTCGCACCATGATCGAGTCGCACACTGTGGTCGATACGTGAAATATCACCGTCCTTCTTGTTGAAAGGCGTATCCTAATGTATACAGACCGTGGGATACGCACAACTGCATCTGCCAAAATGACATTGGAATCTGACGCGGCTTCACGGCCTACGCATCCCGATCACGTAATGAGGCAAGCTGAGCGATGTGACTATCAGACTGACAGTCACCCATACCAGACAAGGCCGACTGGTAAAGGTCCAACTGACAGCAACTACGCGTTCCTCTAGTTTGGGGGTTGGAAAAGGGCGGGCACCTTTTCATGGAGAAAGTGCTAGTTCTAGTATACTGCCACCCACCGCTGCCTTGCGGTACAGGCTTTTGAGCCAAAGGCTTTGGTTGAGAACCCTAATCGTTCTCCTGTCTAGGTCTGGGCGTCCTGGCAGTATCTCAGCCCACACACAACCATGAATATTCACAACACAATAAATCCATACTGCATCGGCCGTCTCGCAGTATAAACCGGGTCGCCCTATCTGCTGCATACAGCAGGGTGGATAGGCGAAAACATGCTACTGCTGACTTCTTTCTGCCTTATCCAATTTAGCTCTCGACCCATGTTTTCGACTACAACTCTACAGATCCCGTAACAAACATAGCTAAACATAGTAGCAGTCTCCTTGTAGATCTGGTTTCTTATCACAACCTTTAAACTTCTACGTACACTGCTTAAGGCCCAGAATGCGAATTTACGTGTTTTTAACGTTCACGTTCTGTAACAGGTAGGTCAACAGACCGCTCTCACACGACTCGCTGAATGTCAATGGCTACTGTGATTCAGTGACAAGAACACGAGACAGTAGTCAACGTCTTGAACTGCCAGCATCCGCTCTGTCTACTCGATACTGGGTGTGCAAGATAGATCATTCTAAGGCCAGTGCCACCGATCAGGCCGGAGGAAACATTAACCTCAACACAATAGCCACAGCCCCATGGTAGATTAGATTTTCATTAGTAGGAGGCTCTTTTGAAATAATATAATTGTATTGATCTGATGATGAATTATCGAAAACAATTGTTCGTCACGTTTACTCTTCTATGATTCAATGGGAATTTTCGCGAGGTAACTCAAACGATTAGACATGCACCATTGGACCAGTTTTGCTTCGCATTCATGTCTAATTAGTTCGTTCTTATTTGCATCCAACCTGCGTGGTCTAGTCATCAGCTGATTAATGCCCATTAATCGGGTTTCAACTTCTGGTCGAAACTTTTCAATAGTCAATTGTTTGTTTGCTGAGTTAGCCCATTTATGCCTTCCGCATGACAGGTTCTGACAAGGCCAGCTTCAGATGCCAAATCTTCAGAAATCCTTTCATTGTTTCTGTTTATTCACCAACTGACAGCAGACGTTTGTGTGCAAACACGCTTTCAAGTCTGATCTGGCCACCCTCCTTAAGTAGACATATATCTCAAACATGGCCATTTGGGTCGGAGATATAAACGCCCCCGTCGGCCGCCTTGGTGAGACCGAGGCTAATTTAGGTGGCAGGTTTGAGCTGGCATCCCACCGCCCTGCTAATGGTTGACAGCTGTATGCAAAGAGCCGGATAATTTCTGTCAGGGCCGGTTTTCGATATCGTGTGTGTCATTGTTGTATTTAACACCATCCGTCTCCGAACACATATAGCATTAGATGAACCACATAGTAGTTAGTTGTAGAAACTGATCACGCCGTTGCTAAGTCATAAGAATAAAACGAGCTTGGAATGCAAGCTTAGTAGTCCTCATCTATGGAGATGCTAACAGCTGCTGAATCAAAACGGTACCGGCTAATCACGAAGCAAGTACTGTGGGATGCGACGCCGTGGTTTATGGTTGAATAAACGATGGATTTCGAGAAATTCCTAGAGTTGTTAGATGTCAAACGGAAAAATGCACCTGGCAGTTCATATAACAAGTTCAAGAAGGAAGTCAGTAAGAAGCTGAAGCGTAACCTGAACGTCAAGCATGAAGCTAGGTCAAAGTGCAAGGTCGACAAAAAGGAAAGTTCTTTTCATTTATGGGACACAAACTCTCTCCAAACTTATTCCCGTCTGTCAGTACAGCCAACAGCGGGGCATATGGCACAAACGCCAATAATAAGTGCAAAAGGTCGGAGCGCTGGGCGGAACAACTGGAGGGTCAGTTTAGCTGATTTCGCGTAAATAAGGCGACAGCGAGGGTTGTATTACTTTAGGGCAGTTAAACGTGGTCGCTTACGGTAGAGGTGAACCACCTCCAGGTACGTGGCCACTTATGTCTGCATTCGACGGTTCGCATCGGGTGGCACCAACAGATAAGCAAAGCCAGTATCTGGTGGGAGTTGCCAAATTAATTCTGTTCACTCCTTAACATTGGACAAACTTAGACAGTTAGACCATGTATTAGGGATGCCAGCTGATCATCTGCCACACCCAGCACATTATACACATGATGTGGCTGACTGGCGTAAGTGTGAGATCGACAGATTATGACCTGGCGTACAGAAACGGAAGCGTTCCCCAAAAGGGTTAGCCATTTTAAGCCGAGTTTCGTCTCTTGGGATGCGGCCCTTCGTGAATCACGGAGGTTGAGGAACTTTAGGTTAGATGACGGCTAATCGGGCTCAGTGACGTGTAATGTTGTTTGGTCGAGTTATCTGTAAATTAAGTGAATTTGATGACGCGAGGCAATGAAAGTTGTAAGAAAGCTGGCGGCTCCTTACCTTTACTTGTAGCTCGATTGTCTGTTCGCAAGGTGTACGTATTTTGGAATTTAATGTCTGAGCATGCATATGGTTGTTTTTATTAGTTGGTCCCTTATCTTCTCCTTCTCAGCTATCTCGGCTAAGGCTTGGTTTTTCGTGAGTGCTGGGCTTCAGCAAGAACCAGTGATGTTTTGCTGTCCCCGACAACGATGACTATGAAGAAAATTGTATCAGCCGATCGCCAATGTTAGTGCGTCGCGCCAGGACATCCGACATACCAGTTAGCCGATCACCCTCTGGGTTAAGACGACAAAGTTGTGCACTCACATCACCAGCAAATGCAACGATGTCCGAATGGTTGTTTTGTTTCATAAGATGAAAAAGGAGGTCGTAAAATGCATTCTCGATAACATCTGAACTACCGCCTGTTGTCAAATAACTTAGACTGACTTGTTAAATCTGACGGTAACACAATTCAATCGATCAAGCTCTGCTGTGCCATTGAGCTCAATGCCATCTTTACTCTAGCGACCACAGACCCTAAGAAACAACCACTGATCCATAGAATTATACGAGAGTGAATTCAACTGGATAACAACACAACAGTGAGTATACGTTTCGGAGAGACAGTAAACATCCAGTTAAAAGCTTGAGAGAGAGAGAGAAGAAAAAAAATAAACCAGCTTGCTGCCCAATTACAACGACAGTATGGATATTAAGCGTCAACATTTGCCGGCTGTCTGGATTTGAAGGGAACAAAATCAGCAGTACTGGGGAAAGAAAACTGAAAACGCGTGGACTGATCCGTCAAGGCAACGATAACTTGGTAATTTCCGGTCGTTTAATTCGTGGATGAGTCAAACTGTGGAACCTTCACTTCGAGTCTCTGACGCGAAAGTTTGGCTCATCAGACAACAATAGACAAAGTTTCTTTGAGACCGTGCTCCGAGTAAATGGCTCGAGAGTCTGACAGGTTAAAGCCAAATAAAAACCACAGTAACAAGGTAGAAGTCTGGTCAGCTCTAATGATCCCGTCTACGTCCAAGTAGCCAGACGGTATCCAGTTTGCGTGTGGTCAAGTATACTTCATGACGAAAAACACTTGAAGGTGTAAAAGGTATGAGTATAAGCATAAACAAGTGAGCGACATTTACAAAGTTAAAAAACCCAAAGATAAACTGAACAGGAATATAAAAAGTTGGCTGAGATTGTACGACTTGTATCCGAACAAATTTCGGCCCACTTTGCGGATTCCTAAGAAAATACATATCAACATAGACAAGTCAATAAAACAGTTGAACAAATTCTGTGGAAATTTAAATAACTCATGATATTGGAATTCGACGAGAAAACAGGCCCTAACAATCGTGTAATCATCGCTCCTCCCCTCTAGGCGAGGATGTTTGTCAATTAAATCGGCACCGTCCGATTAGTCCCACTGTCAGAACCAGTGACGATTTTTTGGTCACCTTGTTCAGAACGTTTAAGCCCAACACTCTGGGAAGAACAACCGGTGCACCAGTCAGCTAAATCCAACGGCAATTAGTGATATCGACAAGGACGTTGACCATCAAACGGACAGGTACCAAACATCAGCTGCGAATCAAGGCCACGGAGCATACTCCGAAGTGAGTTAAGCAACAGGTGGCACGTTAGCCACTTCATGTGGTCGTTTGGTTAAGAATATGTAACATAACAGCTGAGCACACAGAATGACGCGGCCTACGTCGTCCATTGCGCGTCACATTCTGTCGACGTAGCAGCAACGTGACACGGTAACCGCGTTTCGCCTTCACTACTCGAGGCCACAGCTGTCGCAATCAAATTTAGGATTGCCACAAAAACGGTAATGACAGAGACAGTGAACTGTGATACAGTAACTTTCCTTCTTGTTTCACTCGACTGTCTACGCTGCTGATGTACAAATTGGCAAAGGGGGCAGTTAAATCTGTGTTGACATCAACAGTGTAATATCAGCCTACTGTCTTTTGTACCGAAATTCATGACGGAAAAAGGATGCTTCAGCAGTTTACAAAATAGCATATCTAGTACTCACCCGGTAGTGTTGGTTCAGTAGGGCGGCCTTGGCGTGTCCAATGTGCAAGTAGCCGCTAGCTTCCGGTGGAAAACGAACAACAACTTCACCCATCTTAGCCCCTGGGAGCTCACCGAATTTTCCACCCATTTCAAATCGCATTTCTTTTGCAGTTGTTTTCCCTGACACACCAGAAGGTTGAGTTGCGCTTGTTGCATCTGTTATGTGAACGGGCTGGTTAACTCTCCATAACTGTAAAGCCTCCTTCCATTTACTAAGACTCTCCATGGAATTGAGATGCATATAATAACGGCGCACATGGCATAAATCAGAGTGAGAAGCAGACGGGTCCATGGGTCCATCAGACAGGAGTTTGTGACAGCTACTGTCGGCTGAGTAAAGAATGAAAATTAGTAGGTAACGCATACATATACCGACGAATTTGATGTCTGTCGGAAAAATGAACACAACATGTCAACAAAACGAGAACCAATAACACAACATTGCAACAAACACGCAAAAGGCCAAAATAATAAATCACAGTTGCATAAGAACAGGATATTAGCACAATAAGCTCCATAAACATCTCCCCGAACGTAAACACTGACTCTAGTCAAAAAGCGATGGCCGTTTAGTTATGCTGAGAAGAAAGATGGATAAGCTCCCACCAAAGTAGTTTGCACGTCTCTCGCACATTAATAAGACCACTAATAGAGTTAAACATCTGCACACGCGTTGTTTACGGGGAAAACAATGTAGGCGCATTGAGGGCCGTCCAATGAGCTAACAAGAAAACCGAAAGATAAAGTGCTTACCATGTGGAGAACATCTTACATTAGAATCATCCCATTGACTTTAAAAATGCCCAATCATCCCAACATGAGTCCTCGAATCGTTAACAATGTAGGTCTCAGAGGTCATTAATACAGACCAACCCACACCACACGAGGTCCCCAATACAAACGGAACAACTTCGATGTATGAATTCTGGAATGCTCTATCAGAGAACCTAGTGTGGGCAGTCCATAAGGCTATCCAAAAACCGTTAAAGAGATGACCACTGCCAAGGTGATTTACCAGTTCCGAATACGCAGGCACTGTTTATGGCATCCACGATGATTTTCCCCTAACTCTTACTTTAATTGCAGCACATGAAATCAGTATAAGGCGTAATCCAGATCAATTTTCAATTATGCCGTTACCTTCGCAGACATAATTAAATGAAGAAATGTCTGTCACAAAATCGTAAAAACCCTAAACGTAATTTGAATACAAGGCCGCACTGGGAGGCAGCANCAGTTCTTCGTTTGTGAATAAATAATCCAGCAGTGACGACTTATGACCGGTACGCCACCGAGTGAATCCAATTTCAAATCCAGGACTTGATGAAGGCCTGCGCCTGTTGACGTCCTGATGCTTGACTGGTGTGATCCGGAGATTGACCAGACTGCGTTTTCTGTCGATGCGTATGCGCACGATAGTTTCCTGAGGGTAAAAATAGGGGAAAAGAAATGACGAGTCGGAATTGCCCCGAACGACAATACTAAAGCCATGCTTCAATTAGTATAAAGTGGAGGAAACGTTGTTCCAACATTTGTCTAGCTCTCTTTTGAATACATCTGCGATTGAGGCCTCAACAATCTTTGCGGGCAATTTGTTACACAATTTGACTACCCTGGTTAGCAAAAAATGTAAACGGAACAGCCAACCGTGATCTCGTTTTCTTATTGGTGTATCTGACCCATTAAGTCTCTTTCCTGACGCATTAAAAACAAACACGTCAGAGTATTTATGTGTGTGATGGACAATTTTGCACAAGATTATGGTATCCACACTTCATAGTTATATTTTGTAATTCATTTTTGTACGTTTTGTATATACCGTTTTGTTAACTTCATCTGTACACTTGTTTGAAAGCATCACATCACTTTTTGAATTTGATCGTCAACACGAATAAACGGGAGTTACCGCGCACCGTCTCTGTCTTCTTCACTTGCGCGAATTTTTCGGGCTGGTGAAGTGATTGTACGATGGAAATATTTTGGCCCTGCGTGTCAACTGATCCGTTGACGCTCAACATTTGCCATCGCACGCCATGTGCGGAATTATCCTAACAGCCGTCTTCCGAACATGCTATCTGCCGCTGGCCTCCTCTTTCGTGGCGGCCTTTTCAATTTAGCGGACCGTGACTGTCATGCAGCCGCTCCTATTTTACTGATACGTCTCCCGTTTTATCCGTACGCACACCTTTTGCGCCTTTCCGTTTCCGTTGCACATTTTCCTTTGTGCTACCATATTTTGGTCATTATTATCGCTTGGGTGATTAGGCTACTGCAACCCCGATGAAGTCCTCTCTCAACCCTCCGGCTTTTGATCGAGAATAAGTTCATCAAACTTAGTCGGTCTTGGTAGCTTAGATCCTTCCTACCCCATAATTAGTTCAGTAGGCAGCCAATGGTCAGAATCAGGTCCAAGTGGAAGTGGAATTTCGAAAGTATCTCGCGCATTTGTTTCTATTAACGAATGTCGTTGAAACCGAAGGAGGAGTGGGATAAGGCCAGGCAAACTGAGCTAATCGGGGTTCACTTACGTTACCAGTGTAGACATGTCTGGCACTGCATACCGTTCTGAACAGTCATGCGGCAGCCGAATCGGCCACAAACACTCCATAGTTCGCATCCACCGCTGCTGCTGGATCTCGTGCGTGTGAATGTGTTATGACGTGTGAAAAAGTGGCACGTGTTAAAGTTCTAAGAAGCGATAATCAACAGGGACGAAACTCGAAACGGGGAAATATTGAAACCGAGCAAATATCTACCCAGGCGATAATCGACGAATACGTTGAACGGAGACAACCTGTATGAATTTTGATTCTCAGAGCACCAAGTGTACAGTATTGGCAGATGCGCAAGCGCTTGCTGTATACCCCCAAATAACCCAATACACAACAATTGAATTCAGCTATCGGATAACGAATAAGGATCATTGTACGCAATTTTTTATTAAACAGGACACCAATATGGCAAAGTAGTAAGTGGAGAGTGAGGTAGTTTACCCAAGTTTTGAGTGGTCCGTGGGACAATGATTGGCTTGAAACGCCTCGGGTGAGTTAAGTTAGACCACCGCTCAAGTGTGTTAATCAGGCCGTGTACATCGGTCTTAAATGAAGACGTGCTAGCTGTTGGGCGTATCCAGCGCGGTTATCACACTAGTCTTGGGCTTAGGTATTGTCGCGTTTTAATTCCGATACCACACTCTCGACCTGCATCCACCTGAATTTTGACGGCCGCGCGTTGATTTAGTTCTTGCGTAATTTTCTCAGGGTGGGGCTAGTGGACCAGTTTTACATTGCAGCGACTTGTGACGGCAAATCAGGGTATACCAGAAAGCCTAACGAGCTCTGTACCCGGACTTTCCTTAAAGCAACAGTTTTTAAAGTGTCATTAAGCACTGTAACAGCCTTTCTTTTGAAATCTCCAGCTGCACCTCTACAAATCGCTTCAATTCGTCGGCAGATTTTTAATTACTTAGGAACAGATTAGTGATCTCTTTCTTTTTCGGTATCTTCTGCAGTCTGCAACAGCGGTGCTTTGACCTATTTTTAACGTTTGCTTTCTGATCACCAGACGTCCACTTGACATCAAACAAGACGAACCGATTGGATTTCGATACCTTTGGACTCCGCTTAGTTAACGCGCAATGATCGCAGAATCGCTGAACTGGATTGATTCGTAGACGGCCTTGTGAGTGCAAGTATTCGATTGCGTAAGTCCTATGAAGCAATATTAAAGTAGCATGCTTTGGCAGTGGTCTGACTGAATGGCTTCAGGACTAGTTACAGAACCATCCTTTCCAGGTGCATGTCAGTGGAGTCCACTAATCTGGCAAGGTAGGTTTAAGTGAGGTTCCTCGCGGTTCCAATTTTGGATCCCGACTGTTTATGTCATTCCTGGACGAAAAAGCCGGCTTACCGGGCTCCAAAATACTGCTTTATGCTGATGATGCCGAAACTTTCCGTGCTATTCACACACTACAAAGAGGTGTAGGGGACCAGCCCAATATAAAGGTATGAACGCGAATGATCAGTTCGAAATGCAGTCGCTGAATGGCTCACTATAGGCAATCCCGATCTATGTGGAACAGGAGCACCAAGGAGACGAGACGCGCGCACCAAAAGTGTATTGCTAAGTAGAATCAATTCAAACAAGTGGTGTTCACTTTGTACGTCACATCTCCGTGTAGTTTTTGAACGTTTCGATCAGTATGGCATAACCCTAAATCCGATGAAGTGTGTTTTGGAGTAGACTCCATAGATTTTTTGGGCCACCGAATCACTCGTGACGGTATTGAACCCTTACCAGAGAAAATCGCTGCCCTCAAAGATTATCCACCACCACAATCCCAGAAAAGGCCTACGTCGGTTTCTAGGCATTGTAAATTACTACTGCCGTTTTCATCCCGCACTGTTCGGAGTTGTTGAAACCCCTTACAGATTTGTTAAAGGATAATCCCAAGCATTTTATCTTACCGTCTCCGGCTAAGGCTGCATTCCTCGCAGCCAAAGACGCGTTGTCACAAGTGACAACCCTGGCACACATGCGTGTAGACGAAGGTTCGGATCTCATTTTACAGACCGATGCATCCCAGTCAGCTGTCGGCGCTGTTCTGCAGCAGATCGTGAACGGTCAAGTCCAGCCGTTATCATTTTTCTCCCGCAAGCTTCAACAAGCTCAAACGCGCTATAGTACCTTCGGTCGCGAGTTGCTGGCTATCTTTCTCGCCATTAAACACTTTCGTCACGTGTTGGAAGGCAGGCGTTTTGCTGTCCTAACAGATCACAAACCACTTATTTTTCTTTCAACGCCAAGCCCGACCGTTACGCTGTGAGGAAATCCCGAAAGCCGGACTAAATTTCCGAGTTTACAACAGACATGCGATATATCTCAGGGGTTGAAAGAACAAAAGGACAAAAGGACAAAACTACTCCAGTTTGAACTTTTGTGATTTTGTTTTCACTCGTGTCGACGATGTTAAGGCCCCTTTCCAAGTCCATACTTCACACCATTCCGTGTGATTAAGCAACTCCCCGGAGCTCTTTGTGATGGATCGAAATGGATCCCATGATGCAATGGGCATTGACAGACTTAAAGTTGCTCATGTCGAACTCCACCTGGATTCTTCCACCGCTTTTAAGGCCGATCCGTACTCTGAGTGACTCGCAGTCTACCCAGCCCATGTGTAACGAACAGCCCGTACCTCCTCAGTCCAACCCGAAACCCCTGTTGATCTTCCCCGCACTCGCTCAGGCCGAACCGTCAGATGGCCAACAGTTTTCAGAGGGGTATTGTGCTCAACATTTTCATTCAGTGTTTTCATCCTTCTAACGCTCCAAGGGAGAAGAGCTATACGGTATTGTACATATTTATACACATACACATACATACATATATATATTTATACAC
>LOND01001970.1:59257-70939 GCA_014220965.1 Paragonimus kellicotti | reverse complement strand
AAGTGAGAGAATCACTGAAAATTTCATCGTAAGTCAACACTGACGAGAGTTACACCTGTTCACTATGTACACCATGTAATCAACAGTCGGTCCGCTGGAATAGAGCTAAACGACATCATCTAAATCACGTTTCCTAACCATACTGTGTCACAAGCCTTGTCGTATCGCACTCAAGATGCAGCTGCGTGAACTTTGTATATAAATATTGAGCTACTGTTAGAATCCAGTAGTATCGCAATAAATCAGCAAAGTGCAACAGGGATTTAAGATGAATTTGATAGAGCAAATTTGTTCAGTTTGTTCGCTTATTTTGCAAACAGTTGCCTAGTTTTTCAAACCTGGTTTACAGCTGATTTGATCGACTGATTATTCCGGGAGATTTTGTCCTAACTAGCCCAGATATAATTTACAGAATCGATCCTGAAAAACAGTGACAATGCAAAGTTTTTCTCCACTTAAGAGCTATCAAAAACCGGGATTGCAACTAGCAACTGGATACCCTATCAGGCAAGAACCAAGGTCTAGACATAGTAAACCTGTGATAACGATTCATCAGACCAACTGCCTGAAGTGGTAAGCCGAAGTACGACACAGAGCCAGTAGTTAATGTCTTACAACCCTTAGAAACGCGTAGAATGTTTGTTTTGCACGTTTGTATTATGTGAACTTAAGAAACATGGGTGCTTTTCTGTACACAACATCTGAAGGCTGCATCGGAGGAATATGAAACAAGATGTCATAGCTGATTGTATACAGATTTTACATGGTACAGAGAATGAATTACACTCCAAAATGATGAACAGGCACGCCGACTGATTTGGCTCTGTTAACTACCGCTGAGGGGGAAACAATGAGTCTTTGTTCGTCGTTCATCAGGAGCCCCGGACCTTGCACGGTGCACCATCATTAACGTTTTGTTCTTACTCGTTTACTGAAAGCAGCTATCGTGTTACTCGAAAAAGTAAAGGAACTTTATTTTGATGACATTGAGTGAAGATGCATTTGAAGGACGCTATGGTTGTTATCGACCCTACGTTACACTGGTTTTTACAGTGACTGCAATGGATGACCTTTGTCAAAATGTGGTGCTGGCTTATTTCGTCCTCGCCGTTTATGGAGTCTAAGAATTTCAACAAATCGGGTGTCCACTGGAGACGTATCCAGTTCCTTGTCACCTACGTGAAATTATATGCATGCTCGTACTTTACGCAAGTGAACTCTATTGAATTAGGATGAGGACGATGAGATGGTGAATAATAAATGCCACGTCCATTATAGGACGCGCCTTCCGCTCTGTGTTTGTCTATCGACATACTGTCCAACAAGACATAACCTGAGTACTCGCTGACTTTAATGATTTCAAGTGAACAGTCTGTATTATTTATTTAACTGCATATTCACCACTTTTAAATGTTAGAGTGCAATTTCGTTAATTGTTGTTTAGTTTGCATTACATTTTCAAGCCAATTTTTGGAGTTGAACTATTTCATTGCACTTCAAGGTATCTGGTTCCAGAATACAACATGTGGTATCCCGTTATTTACGAAGTTCACTCTGGTGTACTAAAGTTGGGAAAATTTGAAAACTCATGCTAATTCATGCAAAGCCGACGGTTACATGAAAACTTTTGAAATTATGTGTTTCGCCAAGATTAGAAAAAACAGTTCATTTCCTCACACATGTTAAGAAGCAGGCATATGCGCTCTTGAAAAGTTGGCATTTCGGAAATTCCTTGTTACATTTTCATGTGATTTTGCTGAAACAGATACTGCTCAAGTATGTACGACAGGTTCATTTTCTAGCGGCTAAAATAAGTATTCCATATCTTACTGTGAAGAAAATAGAGTACTATATACAGAACTTCATCCTCCAACCATAGACCCTGATGCCTGAGTGCAATTACGGGGAGCAGCTGCAAACATATCTTCATGATTTTTTCCGGGCGAGAGTTAGTATTGTTCATTCCACGTTTTTCCGGTCCGTCTTATAAGTAACACGCATGTGTATTAATTTGCCATGAAACAGTTTTTTCATCTTTTATGTAGCCACCAATTAAATTAGTTTTGCTCGAGAACCTCATCTGCGAAAATCAATCCGCGCCCCAAGATTCTGCGCTACCTGTCTGGACAGTCTTCACAAATCGTCAGATTCGTACTTCTGTCAGAATGCTGCTTAAGCTTACCTTCGCACCAGACGAAAATACGCCTGCAGACCAGTCGGTTTTTCGTCAATTTCTATTGTTTGCATCTCACTCATTCTTCTCTACTCACGTAAATCTTTCAGCACATTTTGGTTCTCGACCATTACTAACAGATGATAATTGAAGGAACACACCGATTGTTCTCTCCACAGTGCTAACCTATGAGTCAGATACACCATTATTATCTGCCATAAACGAATTCGGTAGAAAATTCCAATCAGTAGGTGTTAACAGACAAATTCTTACAATCACATGAGCGCTTTGTCCTAAGCCACCCTTGAATTAGCACTTTCTGAAATTGTGTATTGTAGTTTGTCTGCTTCAGGGTACTGTTCTTTCAGATTCGTCTTCAGTGGGGTGTCGGCTCGATTTCGGAGCAGTTGTTTTAACGTGGTGAGTCCAAACAAGGACGATCTCGGTAGTGAGATTTTTGCTTGAGAATGGGTTTTGGGGAGTCACTGGCATCATTCTAAATTTCGACTCTCGCGACACCAATCGTTGCACAATGACCATGATACTTATTGCATTCAACCAATCGTCTGGTTTTCACGAAAATTATGCTACTTAAAATTAGCAAGTACCATTAGACACTTTTAAAACTTTTGCTACTTACGCCTACGAGATTAAGAAGTTGATTTGACGCCAAGCTGGCTCAGACAACCCGCTCATTACAGTTCTCTAATTCTTCTGGTATGTAGATAAAATCTCCAGAAAAAAGATATAGCCGACAGGTTATCTGGGCACTGCTTCATTACTGAGTCTTCCAAATTCCTAGGACCCGAGTGAATTCAAAACTAGGAACTAGCGTAACTTGACAAAAGAACGGTAGTTTAAACTCACAATGTTACTGTTCCGTTTTGGAAAACTTTGTACAAATAAAAATTTTCTACGTCATTCCATTTGAATGATAACAAAATATCCGAAATACTGTCTTTCAGAATTCAGCTTTTAGGTAGCTCTTATGAATTCGTTTGATTTGGCCCAGCTGCATGTCTGTCCGACTCCACTTGTTAACTTAATTAACGTAGACTACTGTCTCCCTGCAGGGACTCGTGGAGAACTGATATCCCATTATCAATGTTTAACAACAAAAGTAAGTAACCAACCGAAAAGTAGACAGACAGACAGAGAGAATGACTGGCTAACTGTTTGGTCGATGAGTGACGTTCACTTGTCGGTTTTATGACAAAATTAGTTTGTCCGTGCATTCACTTTGTCAGTTTTACAGCCTACGTGGAGAGCGAAAAATTGTTTGTGTGTATGTGTTTATAAGTGTATTTCGATGTCCAGAAAATGGATTCGTAGAGGAAGATTGGGTTATTAACTGTCAACTCTTCTTAGTCTTACCACACTCAATTTGCTCTTTATTAATTTGAGAGTTGTAAGCAAGAACATTCTGTTCCGTACCGATTAAATGGACGTTGGTCAGTTGTTCGTACTTCAGTTCTTAGGAAAACGTGAGTCGTGAGTCCACCCGCAGTCGCATTTCACCATCCCCCGATCTGTTTCGCTGTAAAGTACGACAATTAACTTTGAGTTGTTTGGTAAGTGTGAACCGCATCCCGACCGTCTGAAGATGTCACTTTAAACGAATTGTGTGTACGTTTTACTACCTTCCTCTAATGCTTGATTCGGCTATAAAGCTGTGTTTACCACATAAAGACTGACTCCTTCACATTGAATGACGTGTTGGTGTGAGCTCTGATAGATACTTGCGAATATGTCACATATCATTCGCCGTTAATTGTTCACTTATATTAGATGAGCTAAAGTGACGGGAATTTGAAGGAAAGACGCTCCGTTTGGGCAATCGATGCGACTTACTTAAGTAAGTATGAGTTTCTTCGTACCCGGGCCGATTACATTTCTGACAGTAGTAATCCTTGATTGGGCAGTTTCCGATGAATACCACTCTGTGTACTGTAAACGTGAGATCGGATGTTCTGGAACACTATTTGAAATTATAGTATCGGATCTTGGGACGGCTATTTTGCAGATATGGGGGTCGACCTGCCTGCTAGCCCGTCTACCTCCTTGGTACCAAGATCAGGATTAAAGGCAATATAGCTTATTGTTTTGGGTGCAGTATCGTAAATAAATCCCTCAAGTGAACTGACTATTGATCTGATATTGCTGGCCATTTATGCTTACAACTGTATTTTGGTAATTATTCTTTAGAGTGGTGTACACGAAAAAGCGATCCTCGACTGAGGCTTGTCGCGACAATTACAAAAGTAGCACGTAACGATTAAGGATGAGATGTTGTGGTCAACAAAGCAACCGGCTGCCAAAATATTCGGCAGTACATCTCTCAGCCTTTGCTGTTGTACAGTAGCATGATTGTACGATGGTCGGGGTTCGGTCAAAAACCCGGACAGAGGCAACAGCTAAGTAACAACGATTCAAACTCAGCTGGTCTTGACCAGCAAAACAACACTATGGTCAGTGTAGAATCTGACCCTAGGACCATGTTGAGAAATGAAATAAGAGATGGAAGATTACGACTTGTTGAGGATCATTGACATAATTCACTTTTCGACAGCTCAACAATATTAGTCAAGTAGGAACCCGCTGTTTGGGTTTTCGGACGAAAGCATCTTTATGTAATATCAAACCTGCCTCAATGGAGTCAAGAACTCCAAGTGCTCAGATCACGAAACTAAATCTGTGCCGTTCACTAAGCATCCAAGTTCGTTAGAGATCATGTTTGAAAGGTATCACTTACACGTCTCAGCTACCATTTTGGTCGTTGATCTGGCACTGTTTAGGAAATAAAACTGCCGTTGAATAAATCAACCTTTAGTCATAGTCAAACTTGCTAGACTGTTGTTGAAATATCACTTACACTCGGGGCTATGTACTTTTTCGGTACGCCCCAAGGTCAATATAAAATCAAGCTGGTTTTGGTCCAACGTGACCGCTTTGACGCCTCTTTCTTGTGGGGATTACGCCATTTCAAATTCCAGAAGGTGTTTTCTGTATGGTTCTGAGAGTCTTGTTTCTTCCTTGAAGATACTTCAATGTAAACTACATTGTTTGTTGGACGAAAGTAATTCTCCTCTAGAGATTCTTCCCTCGCGTACCCAAAAACGTAGGGGGGAATAAACTAAAATGGGTGTGTATACATCTGTAGAATGTGTCCTCGAAGTTACTTTTCAAAAAGCCGCCACGAATGAGTCTTGGCACGTTCTTTCTAGCGTGTACACATATGTGACTAGGCATATAAGGAATCAAGTGGTCGGTATGTCCTAGCGTCGGCGAACGAATAGGATGTGATAGTTTATAGTGCAAAAATCGTCCAAGTATTCTCTCAACCTTAATACGATTAACCAGAGCAATAACAGACGTAACAATTATGGAACAGATCAATTAAAGAACGATCAGTAGTGTATTCCAGCTGGAAACGTGTTAAATAGGATGGCTCGCATTTTAATAGATTATGGCTGGGTTTACGGACTAGGCACATTGTCAAGATGCAGGATGTGTTAGTTTAAAAAATAGATGTTTAAATAGCCCGTTAGGAGCACATATTGCGATAGGTGAATACTTCAGAGACAGTTCGCCCAAAATTCAATGTGTATTTTTCCTGTATGGCAATACACATGGTCAGTCAGTTGCAAACAATACGAAAAATCAAAGGAACCTTCAATCAGGAAATCAGTGCATTCGGAGATGGATGAAAAGGAGATCCGAATGAAACAACATCAACCAAACGAGTAGGACGGGAGTGAATTACGCATGGTGCTTAATGAAAATTACGATAGACTGTGGGCTGGATAAACAGTTTGTAAAGACGAGTGCACAGTTAGCGACGGTCGCGTGAGAGCTGGACACTAAGGGCCCTGATTCATCCAGCGGCTTGTCGCTACAATATTACCCATGATTTCAAAACACGTTGTATACCGACTTTGTGCGAAGCGTGGAATTAAAATCGAAGTTAAACACTTAAGAGCAAGTATATATGTACCCACTGATATTGTCACGAATTCCCTCATTCTCAACAAAACACAACCCCAAAAAACGCTTTGTGATTGGGTGGAGTATTTAGTTACGTTGCCTACCACTGGACCTAAACAGCCCAAATATATTCCTTTCGTATCCATTAAAGTTTGATCTGACGTTTCCTGTAAATTGATGCAAATCTTTTTTGATCCCTCACAACATGGCAGAAAAATACGTCCGGGTTTGTGATCATTCACGCTGATTATACTGTTCACTCGTTGTTTCTGTTCATCTCTTCAAGCTGGACTAAAAGTTTCAGTGAGATCTTTATTATTCCTTAGTAAAAGTTTTCACATTTTCCAGAGCAGTTGAGTGCATGCAACAAATTCTCAAGCAAGATTCTTGCTGATTATCCTTATCCTTGCATTTTTAATAATTATTCCGTTTTGAACCAAATTCATTTACTTAGCCTTCGTGTTATCTATCTTAGTAAACTGTGCATACAGTTTCCGGCATCCCACATCTTGTTCGCTTTGTGCATAACTCAAAATCAAAACTGCCTATCAAATTTTGGCTTATGCTTTACTTGGTCGTTCTCCTCCTGTTTTAACATCACAGCTCAAGAAGAGAACATTATATTTTTTATAACCAGAACTGTTAATTAGTCCATGGAAGCCGTCAATAAGATAACGTTGAATTTTCATCTTTTAGGCAAATAAAACGATAATTTGACATAAGACGTGTCTAACATAGATCATCCACAGTATACAGCAGTTCTGCCGGGGAACGAAAATTTTTGCAACTTTTCCCAATTCTCCTTAGCTGGTCTATCAAGTTTCGTATTTAAACTCATACCGTTTTGCAAAATCACACACATCGTTCAGTGAGTTCATTATTTGTGTGAATTGCAGTTTAGACTATGTCTATCTGAGTAACTTAGGTGATTATATCTTGCAAAAAAAGCAGATTCCTAGATCTGAATTGTTTCTAATAGGACGATTCTCTTCTACTATGAAGTAATTGGTATACATTTCCACCCGTTAAAAGTGAGTAAGTGGTTCGTTGGTGCTAACCGCTTATAAGAGAAAGCCAATATAAATGGCGTTTGTTTACATTGGTGTGCGTACTTTTCGTATACCGCTGCATGCGTGCTGCAATTAAACGGTCACCAGTATATGGACCACCACCGGGTACCTGTTGGTCGACGGCTTTTAGAGCGTCATAGAACAACAGTGACGAATAGTTCGTGAAAGAACGCGTAATTTCCATCAAAGTAACAGTAGAATAAAACATTTATGTTAGGAAATAAGGATAGTGTCTGTTTTGCTACAAAATATTGGAATATCGTAGCAACGACACACTTTGATTGGTGGATTTTGGTTTGTTTGATCAGCACTAAATCCACGTGGCCTTGTAAGCAAAAATCATCCACTTTATTCAATAGAACTGTCGGGGCCGGTAAAACCACGAACACGTGATTGCGGGGCATTCTGTTAATTTTAACCAAGTGACTGTGGTTTCGATCAAAATAATGCCTGATGCAGAAACGTTTACCTGACATGGAAAGTAAGTGTGGGAATATACGTAATGAAAGGTTTTTACATCGATAAACTATACATTGGTTGAGTATATTTCATGGGTGTTAATCAACGTTCGTACATATGTCTAATCAACAATGCTGTTACACTTGGAGCACACCCTGTCAAATCCGTTATGACAAACTGTTTCACGTATAAAGTTTTCTAAAATATAAAATATCTATCAGCTCGCTTATTTTTCGTTCGTTCCGCAATATATCAACCATACACCGATTATATTTATATGATTATATTTTGTTTCTTATGCAGTGACTATTTTGTTAATCAATATATTTGCTATTACTCATTTAGAGAACATGAGTACTATCTATTATTCAGGTTGTAAAGTACACACAAAAGGACGATGAAATGTCTCTTGCCAAGTGAACACATTGACAACTGATACGTTATGCTTTCCTGGCGGAAAAACTTATCCGTACAGACGCTATTTGTTTCCCCAAACAATTATTAGTTTTTCGAACGAATGAATAATGCACGCAAAAGTCAAAAGCGCGCAACAATGACAACACACTTGCATTCGAACAAGTTCGACTGATCCTTCGATGGTAAGATACTTAGCTTCGGAATCGTTATGATGATTTATCGTTCATTGTTCATGATGTACTCTTCAAGGTAGACAGGAATTGCCGGATTAGTGACCATCTAATGATAATATGCAAGAATGGTTTTTAGAAAAGTACCTCTTAGTTTCTCATTAGCAAATAGACATTTGGAATATCTGGGTTGAAGAATTAGAATTCAGGAAGATACAAAAGTTTAATAAGGTGGTAACCCGTTGATTGAAAGTGAACATTTGTTTCACTTGGCCGGTTACGAAAGTGTGACGGAGGCGTTAACAGTCATCTCATATTCTAGCCGTTCAACGTTAGTCTCGTATATAACCAATGCTGCAAGTAACACGGACCATGAAACACTCTTACATTTTGAACGATGATTTAGGTCAATGAACCTCTGATCAAATCTGAAGGCTTGGGCCAATTTTATAGGAAAAGTTTCGAATGGTTATTCGAGATGAACGATGGTCAATGAGGTAGATTAGTAAGGCTAGCCGTATAATTGCATCCAACATCAACAGGAGATGACGTAGAATACTGTTGTATGAACTTTACTGACTGGAGTCATTGAGTTCTGCTATTTCTCCGTAGACTAGCTAAATGAAAACTTAATCAGTACCGCACAGTTTGCTGTAATCGAATACACATTAAAAGGCCGGTGGCGACAACACCGGAGATGTGTTCGTAAAGAGGAGTCCGGTCGAAAATCCTCGGACTAATCAGTAGTCTAGGTAACCATAAACGAAAAGAAAATGTGTATAGCTTACACATAATTACTTATCAGTGATACATATAATTAACAACTCGCTCTTACTCAGCTTTTCTACGTAGGTAAGAATGGCTGCGTCAGCAAAAAGAGGCAACTTGAATGCTGACTCATCAAAATATGCGTGGTTTACACTGGAAAACCGTGCAGATCAACGACTCACCATGAGAACATATTTCAAAATGAATTAGCGGTCGCCCCACAATTGTGATTCTCTCAAATAAGCCCAGGAAACATTGTCACAAACAGTTAGTACACGTCAACGTATAAATTGCATCATACCAACGTTTACCTGTCAGTATGAAATGGGTTACCGTAAGTCACAAGCCAGAAACTGTGAGTCGCTCTACCGACCGAATTTGCTGAATTAGAAGAAAGACTTGTCAAATAAATTAGACGAACTGTTCAGACAGTTAAAACGTAGTTCATGGAACGTAACTGAAGGTGTAATCTTTAATTGTAATGCGATTTAGGTTTGTAGTGTTCGTGAAGTGAATGAACTACAAAATGCAAAGACGATCTGTCCGTTTACAGGCATGAAAACCGATTCGAATCTAATACTTATACGCTAACCAACGGGGTAAAAGTTCGAAGCCAAAACGAAACCCATAACACTTGGTAACCATTCCTTGAGTTAGTTTAGGCTAATGAACAACATGGATATTGGAACGGCTTGTAGCACATCAGCAGATGGATTTCCAATGAATTTTCAGCACACTGGTCCCCTCTAATCGGATTTTATTTGCTGACTTCGGTGAATTACATGGTTCAGTCGGTTGAGTTGTCTTTGTTTACACTGTGTTTCTGCAGTCGTCTTGGTTTTTTGAGTAGTTCAACTCGGAACACAACATGAGTGCAATATCACACGTCCCTGACATGCAGGATTGTCGTACAGTTATCTTAGTGGTTTGAAGAAACTGGAATGATGCCTTCTCATATTCCACGGACATGTGGTACTGACAAACGTTAGCAGTGAATGAATATCTAGTCCAAGGCTTCTGTTCGGAAGCGGTTGGCTGAGCACTGTATGGATATGAAACCCATCATCCGTTAGGGGGTGATGTTCAGTTTACACTATATACGATCAATGTACAGTCAATTTACCATCGTACGCAATTGTAATGTGTCCACCTACTTCCAAAGCGTGTCCCGAGTGCGGCTTTTTCTCAGGAAAGCAGAATGTTCACATTACGATACCTTCTTTGATAAGTGCATTAGACGAAACGTGCAAGAGTATTGCGAACCTCAGTTGATACTGTTGATAACGAGAAGTCTATACACTAGTGCTTCTCAAAAAGGGATGCACCAGTAGAACCAACAACTCGTCAAACGACTAACGCGATCGGCAACATATAGTATGTTGCAAGTCCTGCTGTGGCATTCTCCTGAAAACAAACTGTACCATTCATTTTGGAAGATAATATTTCTAACAGCATTACCTCATTCTTAATCTATTCGTCCAACTCTCGTTGCGGTCCAGCGTTTATAGGCCATATTACCAGGTGTATACTAGAGAGAATTTGTGAACATTGCTCGGCGTGCCCTTGCTGCGGAACGAGAACTTCATCTCCGTCCTGGTCCAGCCGTTTAATTACAACCGATCTATAGATGCGGAAGAGGCGTCTAATATCGCCCACCGTGCCCTAACTGTCGCAGGACCACTATTCAAGCGAGATATATTAACTACAGCTCAAGCGGCAGTAATCCAGTTACATCATCTAAATTTATGTGTCTATAACGCTTCGTTCATAACTTACGATTGGCATAACCGAGCTCAAGCTCGTAGCCCACACGACAACTTGATATCTTGCCTTCTACTCAACCTGATTAACACTGATTCTCTTAAACCCACCCCGTTTGTGCTCATCAAATTATTAGACCTCATTTATTTTTCTTTCATCAATAACAATTTTTATTTCTCCAAATCTCTACAATCGTAACGGTCTAATCTGGAGAATTTATGGAGAATATTCCTGTTAATTGTTCCACACTAAATGATTTCTAAAGGAATATTCAACTATTTCAAACCAACCAAATAGTCGTTATTTGTGTGGGTCATCGAAAGCAGACGGTAGGTAGGTTACTTTTTGAACTCCTGTCCGTATTGATTACACTAAAAGATTCAATAAAGAAAAGAAAGATGATTCATCATATACTCAACTCACAGTTATACAGGAGGTCGCTACTGTCTCCATCAAATCCCACTGTAAGAAAATCTATTCAAACCAAATTGGTCTACTTCTATTCAAGCACACACTTATTTTAATAGTGCTGAAATATGAACAGTTTTCTTTAAACTTGAGTTTGGCACCCACATGGATATGCCCGTTGACAAGCATACAATAAGAATCCGAGGAGGGTCAGTCAACCTGTCAGAACAAGTGACTCAAAATAGGCGGGTCTGGGATGGTCTGCGGTGAGGGAGGATTATACTGAACAACGTCCCTTTCGTTACTGTCAGTCCCACTTCCGCCTACAACGGTGTAGTTCCGGACTGTCAACAGACTCGTTAGAACTGATTCAGTGAAGTGAAAATAAGAACCGAACTCCAACAGTTCTGCACCATATTTTCAATTGTTTTTTTATTTAATCGGAAGTTGACGATGAAGTTGATGGGTCAAC
>LOND01001970.1:15775-34638 GCA_014220965.1 Paragonimus kellicotti | reverse complement strand
TGAACTACGAGAAGTATTTAGTTGTAGTTTAGCAAGTGACAGAAACTGCGAAGTTTCTGATAGTTGTGAACAGTGGTTGTGTTGTTTGTGGCTCGGGTTGATGGTTTTGGTATTGGTATGTTCGCAACCCGAGCTACGAACAACACGACCATTGTTCACAATTATCAGAAACCTACATGGGCGCACAACGCTAAAGACCGCTCGTTGCTGGGAGACCTTTGCATGCAGAGGAGCTTCCACGCGTGAGCAACTATTCTTTTTGCATGAATGCCTGCGTCGAAACATTCTCCCACCAAGTATCAACTACAGACCACCGCTCAATCATCCACAGTGCAACCTAAATGCCAAGCTCGGCGAACATACCAATACCGAAACTGCGAAGTGTTTCGACGATCTTTCGGCGGTGGTCAAAACGGCTCAGACTAACTTGCGTCAAATGCTTGTGCACAATGACCAACTGTCAAAACAGTGCAAGTGTAACGACCTTGAAGACTGAGATCATCAAGCAAAGTTGTTCGTAAAGTGTAGGTTTTTACTACATTCAAGGAACTACACCACCAACAGCATTGGGATCGAGTATTTATTGGGTCTCCTATGAAAGTTTATGTGGAAGTATGTTCAAAGACCAGATGAACGCAAATGACTGGTTTCAGTGTGAATCTCTGGTCACTACACATTCAGCTGATACACAGACGGGCTGGTGACAGCTTTGCTAGGCGGTCATGAATCTTCTACAAAAAAATCGTGTTTGTCTCCAACACTTTGACCTCACTACCAATTGGATGAATAGTTTCACCATTTTGTGAGCGAAGTTGATCAGGGAAAGGTCACAGATAAAATTGAACGAAAAGTTTGAATACAGTTCCAAAGGTCTACTGTTTGGTTCTACAACCCTCCAGCAACTTTTGCAATCAATCTCACGCCAAATGCACCACTCTGAATCACAGCAAGTGGAGGAGACTCGACAATTGAGGAACCCGGAATATTTTCACAGTCTGCTCGGACGTACACTCCAAAGAATCCATTTTCACAGGGCAAAATAGTTTATAGTATGCCCAGAAAACCGATGTCAATATCAATATACGGGACAGTACAGCAAATTCTTTCTAGCCAACGCAAAAATTCGCCACATGTTTCTTACTTGGCATCAGTTGGTCTTCAAAATAGAAAAAAGCAATAAACAAGTTTTTCAAAAAAATGATTGTCAGTTCAGTACGTTTCATAAAAGTGTCCCATTGTCTCCCTGATTAGTTTAGCAGTGGTTGAGCTCTGGAAAAAACGTTTGTACAAAATCTGTCGATCAGATATCGCAACTGTGTACACTTTGGTTGTCATGTTTAGGGTTACTTCTACCAGACATTCTGTCTCAACTTTATTCTCCTTTGTTCTTAAGAAGCAAACTGTTTTAGGCAATGCTGTTTCCGTTGACGAATCGCGGATAATCATTCATATCCGAACGGTGTTCAGAAAGAGCTGCGGATAATCATTTAATAACCATTTTTCTAGTTGCTCAACGAATTTCTGACTAGTGTCCACCTTAGTCAGGGGAAGTAGTACAAATTCGCATGATTGTGCTTGTGCGCGTGCAAAGTATCTCGATCAACGTCCGCTCCAGCACCCGCTTATCTTAGCTCATAGCTTATTTGACAAGACGGTGTAGGCTTGGTTTGCCTTGATTGGAATTACCCTTGCCGTTACAGAGAAAGCATAAAGGAACCTAGTGATCAGCTGAGGTCCCGAAAATTGCGGTCAGAGGTAACCAGTAACATGTGCAGAACAGCCGTTCTGAGTTGTGTAACCTGAAGTATGTCGACGCACAGCCTCATCAATCGTTATCATCCTATGTATGGCATCCCGACTACCAAGTTCTCTAACAACGATGGAGGTATTAGGGCTGACGACTATCACAGAGTTGACTATTTCCATTGTGTTCACCACCTTGACCAGCCCTTTTGTCGTTGATCCATTGTTGAATTTGTATTGATCTTTCTCAAACTTTTTTTCTGTTCATAATCTGATATGGTTAACAATGCAGACTCTTAATCGATTGTCTTTAGCTGTTGCACGACAGAAGGTCTGTTTGTTGCTGGTGGACGTTAAACCCAGTCTAATAGACGCATAAGTGTTGTTGATACATGCACGTTCAGATAGAAACAGTGTGTTGGTTCCCATTTACAGGAGAATTGATGTTTCGAAGTAAAGCACACTCCCCGAGCATCACCCTTTACCGACAAGGATCCAGAATGACGGAATTTTTACTATTGGCTTCTATCTGGTGCAAGAATGTAAGCAGTATGTCTCGTGGTGTCCTTTGCCTATCCTGACATTGATGACCACCAGCTTTACTTCTGACGAAACGACCATTAAACCTGATTAATCGAAAGATGAAGGAAACAAACTTTCCTCCTTCTCTTGGAGACTTTGAGAAGCACTTCAACCAGTGGCAACAATACATGACTCAAACATTCCCAACAGACATTACTGGTAAAGCCTAGAACTATGCAACGCATCATTCACAACAGTGCACCTATGAACATCGTGAAAAATAGCGTGAATATACACTCTTCAAGTCGCAGTTACAAAGAACTTGTGTTCCACCAACACTGTTTAACCGGATGAGTTAAACGTTATCTTTCCCTGAATATCAGCGGTAATCAAAACGGTAACAGAAAGCATAACGCTACAGATAGCAGTGATTATGCAGATTGTAGTTTTAGTTCCATTTCCCGTGTAAACGGCGCAGTGAACTTTTTCCGAATACTACTCACTAAATTCATATGGAAATCTGGCCATAGAAGCATCTGCACGTTTGATTCACAGCGAGTTCTTGCAATCATAGGATCCATCTAACTCTATCTTAATCCGTCGATTCGATTTTTACTTCTAAGAAGCTTTACTTCAACACTCGTATTGTCCTGTATGCATGACCGCCCATATATAAGATCTGGAATCGGGGTTTTTGTTATCTGTGCATGGTATTCAGACTCCAACGCACATGGCTTTCCAATGGTTATCAGCTTTTACTAAAGGATGAAATCGGCACGTTCACCAGGGTACATTAAACAGTTTGCCATGGTCCACTGCAATTCTAGTTAGAACTTAACTGATACGAAATGTGGAACTATCGTCGTCTGATTCCACATTAGACATAGTTGTCTTCAATATTTGCAATCTTGATTTGAATCGTTTGACGATTATGTGATTAAGGACAAACAAATGTCATTGCCCGTACTTAAGTAGTTTATACGGTTTTATTACATTTCTATGAAGTGTTTCGAGACGTCGAACAGTGTAGTTCCAATAGACTACTTTCAGTAAGTAAGTCCAGAGGGTATGTTTTCAAATAATCTTGACGTCAAGGTCAATTAATTGAACTTCAGATGGGTTTTTATAGGTGGTTCCTTTTGAGAAAAGACCTCTGGATTCCGAAATCACCCATGCTAGGTCCCATTGGGCTCTAGTTCCTGTAATTGCAAGTCCAGTGTGTAGACTTGCATCAAGTATCACATAAACACTCGTTGAGTCATTTATTCGCTGGACAAAGTACCTGTCACCAGATAATCACTGACCGTCCCTGGCGAATATAATTATCACAACTGTCGACCCACGTGTTCCAATTAAATAAACGGGACCACCTAAGCGCAAAAAATCCATATTGGCATTGTACACGAAACCTACTCACAGTAACGCAATCCGTTTGAAACAGATGTCAAACGCAAGGAATCTAACGAGCACAGAATAAATACTGCTTAGCTCGAAACGGGTCGACAACAGATGTACGAAATGGCAGTATCAACCGCATCTAGCCAGAAAGAATAGTTTTTCAGAAAATTTCCACAACACTGTAACAGCTCGTGCTAAAAGCCATTGTGCAAACCTCCACCTGACCCCTTCGATGTCACTAGAGTAATAAGTAAAGAAATAGCCGAGACTATTTGATGAGATAATCAAGTCATTTCATTATGAGATTGAATGCACAGATCTGGTAAATACAGCTGCTGTCAAGACCACAACACAAGAAACTGTTCAGTGACTAACCCGGATTACTGACACAGAGGACGGAGTGCGACTTTATGTGTTGTACCTGTGCGATGAGTTAGTATTAGATCAATCTCTTCGGTCAGAGGATATGTTCCTAATCAATGATTGCAATAATTACACAATATGATTGCCCAATGTTTTGGCTTGCTTACGAGTAGCCGCATTCAACCAGGGTTTTGTTTTTCTACTGAGCCTATTCCCGTTGTCTTAATTTCGTTCAAACCTAGTTACGCTGTCTGAGTGCAAATCTGCATCTGGTGAAATTGCCTTACTACACCTCAAAAAACCTTGGAGTTTTGGGCAGCTTTGTTCCTTTTCAAAGTTAGGGATAGTAAGAAACCCGCCAAATACAGATCACTCACATTATTACAAGTGGATTTCCGGTTATCCGATGCTTGATTTGATGACCCGTTAGACGATCCTCTGTTTCTATCCGCGTTAATCACCACTATCGAACGCGGAGTTCGAAAACGGCGTTTTTAAGTAGCCAGTAAAACTACTGCTCAAGAAGGAGGGATAGAGGAGATTTTTGATGACAAACAAGTTGATGACGTTCTTTTTGACGTTTCTAAAATACTTAACTGAGTTTACCATTCAGTGTTCTGCTGGACGCTTCCTAAGTATGTCACAAATGAGTCTCCACTTCTGTAGCACAACGATTAGCATAGTGTAACGATTAACAATGTACCATGATTGAAACGGTGCGAACAGCAACTTGCATAAGTTTCACACAATAATCACCGTTGTTTATTTTGTTCCTGCTGGAATTCCCACAGCTTGTGGACTCTATGCTGCTGTCATCAATATTTAACGCTTGTAAATAATATGCCACAGAGTGGGTTGCTGGAACATATAAACGTTCTGCACCGCTGAGCTACCGGCTACCGTTTAGTACGACAAAAGTTTAGATAATCCAGCTTCGCAAGGCCTGCTGTACAACTTACCTCCTCACAAGCAAAACCTATCATCAACCGTAAACGGAACTTGCGGAACGAGCGGTTCAACCTGCCTTATTCTGTCTGCAGGCTACACTTCAAAGTCAGAGAAAGTTAATTCATTCCCAACGCTTCCTCATCTTGTTATTTGATTGTATTTCTTGAAGGACACTGTCCACGTTGACAAAGTCTAACGAACAGCGACAAAGTGGTTAACACGTCCAACCAAGTTGCATAAAGTGTGGCAATCCCTTATGTATTATCGACATCGAAAATGACTTAGTTTTGTCATACACGATTATCCACAAACCACAACACCCATCCCATCGCTGGAGTAAATGAGCCGGTTGGGTTGCAGACAGTAATCATTCGACAGCTGAGTGTGCCTAACGTAGATCACATTATTCAGATCTTGTGTTGCAGTCGTTAACACCCACTGTTTCCAGAGGTAAGCTTGATGCACACACTCGGAAAATCAGGGTCAATTTACAGAAAGCTTGATCATCAGTCAGCTTGGCAAAATTAGTTTACTGCTGATCTTTTACAGTGTTCGTCAGCTAGCTATTGCCTGCTACGTACGGAGTGTGTTTACTTTGGCTTTCTTACGCTATGAATGAGTTTATTTTCTGCTGCCCAATTTTACTTTTAGTCTGCTTTTACATTTATTCACATTATTACTCCCTCAGTAACTGAAGTCACCAGTCAGTAACAGTGAAACCACCAAACTGTTTGCGTATCACTCCTTTTCAACCGCATAAATCAGAACCAGACATATGTGATCATCTTCCTTTTCAATCAGTTTACAGCTTCATCCGAATCGTAAGTATCCAAACATTTAATCAGAGTAGTAGATGGACGAAGATGCCGAGTCCGAATCTCCGTAAAAGAAAAGCTGTGCCCCACCGTTGTGATCTAACATGCGCGCCACTTGAATCTAGCAATGCTCTTTGAAATAAGCCATATGAAAAATCTACTTTCGCGCAAAAGTTGTAGTCAACCTTGAGAAGTGTTCTGATTGAAATGTACATGGGAAACTGAAATTAACTCAGTCTACTCTTGTGAATTTCCGGACAAACTAGCCAATTTCAGTGAAGTGTTGGTAGGTATACGCTGTATGTATAAGGAACGAGAGCGATCAGATTAAACCAACTCAGCTTACACCACATCAGGTACATATATCTTCAGATCTTTGTGGGTGACATATTGTCTGTTGTGTCAACCACACTCAAGAGTGCTTGCTGACACTACACTCGTCTTGAAAGACTTAGATCCGAACATCAGCTCACATAATCCATCAATTGAAATTTGGCGGTCACAGCTTCAAACCGATTCTCATATGTTAATCCCTTACTCGAGATAAGAATTCGAACCGTTTTGTTAGAATCACAGTGGCTTGACAAATCAAATTTAATTCCGACTCTTACATTGATTTCACCTCGAGTGTCCAATTGCACTAAGCGCGGCTTGGCCAGTGCTGGTAAAGTATCCCAAGTGGTTCTCGCGCGCTTGTCTTCCGATGAAGACACATACAAACAAACTTTCCTGTGTCATAACCTTGTCCTTAAAGTCAGTTGAGCACAAACGCCCTGCTATTCCATAACAACTTCGATCGATATTGAACCACGTCCCAAGATCTCACTAGAGATTGGCTCAAGTGTTCCTGCCGAACGACGTGTTGGACTAGTCTATTCGCCTAACGCAACTTGTAGTCGGCCTGTTGTCGCCTGGCAAGAGTACCTTGCCAAATCCATCCATGCCTATCAAGACACTCCTTTTTGCATCATTGTTTAACGAACGTAATCTTAGGGCCGGTCAGGACATTAAATGATTCATCCGGTGAGCACACAGGATACCAGGTCCATCTGTTATCGTCAATCATTCTGAGTCTGTTGTTCAATGGTTTTAGAGTGATGTGTCTACATTCGAGTCGAAACCGCTGCGATTGTCATACGCGTAGTAGTTTCCTCGAATTGGAGCCTTAGAGAGATCTGAGAAACCCTTATAGTCGTTCCAGTCGATATGCCTCGTGAAGACAGTCTGTCTTGCGAAGATTAGAGCCTACTGCGAACTCAGATTCTGACACTCACGGCAGATTATCATGAGTCTTTCTCAGCTTCTTTTCTACTACGTTAAAGTGTTACTGTTATGATTCCTGCCGAAACGGTACGCAGATGCGATGATCTCTTAAAATGCGCTTTTCAGATTGTGATATGGAGTAACCGTACAGGCCAGGCAAGCATCTGCGGCAATATGTAACTTGGGGTGAGAGCAGACTGGATTTCTCGATTTATCTATAATAATAGATTTTGTGAACATGTTTGCCCACCTAATCAGGCATACAGACTTGAGCAGACGACACCTACCATTCTCAATAGTCTTTCCAATCCTAGGCTTCTACTCAGTTTGTACCATGAAAGAAGCAATAGACCTGCGAGTTTCGTATTCGAGGGAGATTGAAATACTTTTGGCACTCCGGTGTCCGGTGACGTTAAACTTCTGTCGTGAACTCGTGCCACTATCTTTCCATTGAGGCGCAACACCGTGTTGACTACTACGTTCGTGCCTACTCTGTACTTGGTTCACGAATTAGGTGTCACGAGCCTGATCTATTGATTCATATTTGCTGATACCGCTCCGATCCACTTCCGCGAGCGGGTGAGACAGTGTTGCTCTGCTGATGTGAGCCATGCAATCTGAGTGAGGGAAGTAATAGATTTACAGTAACACTGCTTGAACCGTTGAGAGCCTTCCAAATCTGAGTCGTTATCACATTTCCAGTAACTCAATCTTTTTTGTAGTCGAAAACGTATATGTACACTTGTTGCCAGTGAGTTATCTCCTAACTAGTTTTAGTTTAGCGTGTTTGATCTAGTTTATTTGTACTTAGAAATGGTTTGAAGTTGACAGTCTCAGATAAAATAGACTCTGATACAATCAAAGATATAGATAAGCATATGTCGGCAACGATCAGGTAAGGAAATAGAAATTGATGCTTTACGAAAGAATCTTCATTTTGTAGTTTGAGAACAAATTGTGGGTGATCAGTAATATATCATTGCTACCGACTGATCACAAAAGAATCATTAAATTCTAAATATACCTTCCCGAGAGTCTACAACCTCTCTTACAAAATACCTACCTTACGGACTGCAGAACAGTTTGATGAATTTCTACGCGAAACATGTGACGCAATAACCTGGACTGATATGTTAAACACACCCTGTTAAAAAGATTGGAAATTAACATATATTATTTGTAGTGAAGGTTCGTTTCATCATCGTTCTAGCAGTATTGTGTACGACAATGTAGGTGAGTGAACAACAATTTTAATGTTGTCTTTTGTTAATACACAGCGTTCAACCGGTAAGTACTTACACCTTTATCGAGAAATCAACTAGGGTTGTTGTCGTTAATACCTTAAAGCGAATGAAAAAATACGTAATTTGGTATTCTAACCTTCCATGTAAGGCAGCATATTCCATTAATGTGTTGCGTCAGCGAGAAGTTGATCGGCATACACAGACTCAAGTTAAAGGTGAATCATTATACCATAAGTTGATCGTTTATGGTTAATACATCGATAGGCCGTAATTCAATAAACACTCTCGCAATCTTCAGAATGTGATAGTGTGCGGACTGATCTCCGCCGAGAGACCGGAGCTGGCCGTGTCAACACTTCACCTCCCAAGAACGACACGGAAGTTGTTAAGTAGCAATCGCGTAGCTGAAACTTGGGCACTGAGACCCTTATCGCCGACGAAGATCGCTTGTAAGAGCAGCAATGATTTAATAGTTACCTGAGGCAATGCTCAACGCCACACACCTCGCACACATGAATACGTGAGCTGGCAAACCGGCGAGTCCCATGGCTGAAGATATCTAACTCAAAGGTGCGTACATAGTCCCGACAATCATCAACCTCGCTCCTATTTACCACACCAGTTTAGAAATTTGGCTCATGCCAACCGACGTTTACAGTGACGCTATCCTAGTGCATAACAAAAGGAACTCCTAACGTAAACACTATCCAGTCAAGCTTCAACTTGTTTACCTACACTAGTGTAGAGTAGAGCCGGCAATAAGGCATTAAAGGGATTTGGATTTGGGGTGTACATCAAGATTTAGTAACTCTTGTACTATAATTCATCATACTCACTCTTAGACCAATACTCAAATTTTGCTTTGTCTCACCAAGCAGAACAGCAGTGTAAACGATATTCTTTTCGACAAATTTTATGCTACTAGTCGGAAAACTCATCTACAAGACCGCTAACTGTATGAGTATCGTTTTTGGTCAGAGGAGCTATAGGTTACGCGCAGAATAATGGTCGTGTCATGATTTCTACTGTATTGAAAACTTGCCTTTAAATGAGTCATGTCTAAAGAATGATCTCAATAGTGTGTTGAGTCCACCGCTGCCCGTTCAAAGCATGGGGACGTGTCTTGTCGTTATGTACGGTCAGTTGGTAACCGAGATCACTTCGGTAACGGTCTTGGCTAGCCATATGAACGTATGTCTAGTCAGACCACTCCTCCACAGTTAACCGAGTCAAAATTATAACACATTAGTTGGATACAAACTGATCGTGCGCTTAGTGATACGCACATCAGCCTATAAACCACAATTTTTCCCTCTGAGTTTATTCCGGATTGCTGCGTACAAACAGAACTACACCAGGTTTGTCTATTGAATGTTTGCCTAGAAGCACAACAGCCAATTAATCCTCGGGGTTAACGACTGCTATCACTATCAGTGCCCAGTTTCAGACATCTGCAACTTAGTGCAGTCACTGACAGATTCGAGATAGCAGACCACAGCTTCTTTATGTTACGGTTCAACTATCCTATTTGTCGGTCCTGTATGAGTCAAATGCTGAAGTTTACCATCAAAGTGTATTGAGTTTGTGACAGCCGTTAGTATCTATCCCAATAAGTAACAATTGGCAAACCATGTCTGAGTCATTGTACACGAACAATTGTTTGCGGTGAGTTTGTGAGACATTCAGTTGGACTGACTAACTTTCATCAGGCAAGTCGGCTTGAGAACAACAGCGACGCCTCATAATCCCATTTGGATTTACCTAATGCCCAACTCGAGTTTACCTATTCCCTCAGTGGTCAAAGGTCAGTTGAACAAATCACCCGAATGAGACAAACCTGACTTTTCTCTAGTGTACTGCAACTAGTCAGACTTGGATGAGAGCCTACCTATGGAATTCATTTACAGCACCAAAATAACCTATAAATCCGGGAAACCGAACAGAAATATACATTTTGAAAACAAAAACGGTTTGTTTAAAGTTACCCTAATGCATTATTTGTGCACTTTTAGTATATACAGGCCCCTTCATTTGAGGTCATGGTTGACTTCATAAAGCTACGTGCATGAATACTGGTGAAGCCTTAAGACTGTTTAATAATTCAACATTTCAAACCATGTTGGGAGCAGAACGATGTAGTCAACTCGTTCAGGTTGACCAACTCATTAACAATTCCCCCATCGAAAGTTGTTCATTGACTAGAGAGGATTCGTCCATAATGTTAAAGTGTGTGTACAACCCGAAGACCTGATTAAGCATACGGAGTAAAGGTGGAGTCGGTTGAAAAGTTTATTCCCATGAGTATAGACTAAATCCAATCTAGAAAGTCTCACTGTAACAGACGTCAGGGATGGTTGAGTTTAAACGAGAAGTTTCGTAAACTCGATTCGTCCTCATAGTCGGTAAACTAACAGGAAAGTGATTAGTAGTGTACGCTTAGGAAACTGTAACGGAGAACCTCCAAGAGTGGCAACCTTACATATGTTCGCAGCTCGACCCAAGTACATGGTTGTCGGTTACTTGAGTGGTAGGTAAACTGACTCGGTTTGTCGTTTGGATCGAGGAGTTGATCGAGATAATATCACCTATCTTAAGTGAAGTGATGTGCCTCCAAAATAATGTCCGTCTTCCGGTTAGCCTGAGAAATCCAATTTCTCATCCAACAGCTCTCTTTCATGTGTGACGTGATAAGTTGAGAGTTGGATAGAGTAGTATGGTTTAGACTCCACGTGCAAACGTGTTCATGCCGAAGTTCACCTTCAGTATCATCCTCCGGGCTTGTGCATCTGCATTCATTCGTGCCATAAGTAGGTGAATTAATTGTGTACGTTTACAACATATTTAATTGAACAGTCTATAAGAATGCCATTCCCAAGCTTTCTACAACCTGGGTACGGTGGCTTGGCTCCGCTACTGCATCACTCCTGAAAGATGATGGCCTCGGTTCCTTCAAACAGGACATTCTCGGCTAAGCTCAGAGATGGCAGTCGAGCTGAAATCAATCTAATCCGTGTAGTTTTTCACTTCTACTGTCACGTGGTATGCTAGGTCGCACGTGGGGTTAAATGCTGTTAGGTCGTCGATGCCTTGGAAGCAGGAACAATATCTGTAATCCAGGTTCAAACAAGTAATTGTATGAATGGTAGTCAACATACGTCTAACAGTAAGATTCATAGGTACTCTACGGTCCGAAGAAAGTTGCCAGTACTAATGTACATCTGGGTCTGTGGATCGTTTCAGCGACAGTGAGGTCGTTAAAGCGAATAATTTTGAAGGAACTGAACGAAAGAAAAACCAAAAGATGGCCTGTCAAACTTGCTACTAACGCACTGCAACATACAATAGGAAAAAGCTCATTAACAGCGAAAGTGAGAGGTCGAACGTGTCGTCATTCTGCCGCAATGTTTCTAATGATCGATCTGCCCGAAAACTCTGCCTGGTGTCCTGAATATGTATGTCAAGTCTGAGCTTGGATTCCTTTACGGATGACGCTGTTGCAACAGACTCCGACATGTTGTTCCGGCTAAGACACACCCAAATGCAGGAAAAAGTCTTCCGTACAAGTCAGACTTCTGAGCTGGTCGGTGGGGTCAGACAAACGCATATGTCATAAAGGATTATGCGGTCGATGGTGACTCCAAAATGCAAGCACCTATTAACAGTGAGACACCATCTTGTAGATATTCGGTCAAACGAACGATATAGTTGAAGCGATGGTTCCCCCTTTTGGATTAAGACGAACGGATTAGAGACAACATACCCAAATAAATGGTAAACTGCGCTCTCTCATTTGTTGGGTTTTGATGAGAGGGTTTTATTCAGGACTTGGAAACACCACTCCTTTCGGTTGTGGGTGGGACCCAAATTAAGGGATAACTGTGAGAATGGAAGGACTGGTCTAAAACCATGGCAAACGAAACCACAACTCTTCCTTGCTCAGATAGATTCTTGGTTTAATCGTTCTGTTAATAATGTAGCAGTAGGGCTTCAGGAGGAACAACAGTGATAAAGCCTCGTAATCGGGCAAACATTGGAATTCTCCTTCTCAGAATCGGTTGATTTCAATGTTCATTTCCTTTGACTGGCTTTATTCTAGCAGAAAAGTAGACCGGCTTCATGATAGTCAACTACATTTGCACTTGAGTGTTGTTGCTTGCGCCAACTTTAAAACGTGTCTAAAACGTTCATCGTGTCACCTACAGCAGAAACTATTCAGAAATGATCATTTACAGCCAATTGCCTGCACCATCGATCACCAGCTAGATAAGCGAAAGTGAGCACAGCATCGATCAATCTGATTATTTCACAAATCTATTACGTCAGCAAAGTCCGTCTGTTGAAGGTTGTCGAAGCATTACTAAACATAACTCTGAGAAACAGTTTGTGTGTTCAGAAACAAGTTACAGTAATGCCGAAGTTGCTTGGGTTTACATTTATTTCAATCACACACACTTTACATCTTGATTTCTTCATTCGTTTTGCTGGTATAATATGATTCTTTTGATAATGTATATTCGTGAATGACAGGCAAATGTAAAAATTAATACTATTCTACCCTTTTCTTCCATGGGTTCATGTTTTCAACTCTAATTTATGCATCAATGTTGCCAGTCGATAAGTTTCTTGCTGACACTAGGTCGATAGAGCAGAGCACCTTTACAACGAGTGAATTCATAACAAAAATTGTTATAACAGGAAATACCTACATCAAAATATCTTAATATCTTCTCGTGAACAAAATACAGACAGTGTGGTTTCCAGTAGCTAGCCCGCAATGGCTAACATGCACATGCCCACTCGTTGACAAAATGATTGCTCGGTATCAGTTGTGATCGATTAACCGATTTGGATTTGGCGTGAAAATGAACACAACTCTTGGACTCGATTGGCTGCATGTCTAATTAAGTGAGCTCGCGCCCCGTTGCTGATCGCCTAAGTGAACGTTGCTGTATGCTAGTTATACTTACGGCCGGTTGATTATCACATGAACCTGCCGCATGTTTAACTGTTCTGCCTGCTTGGATATCATCTCCTGGGCACCGTACGCAGCTCGACAAACATGAGTAGCGCACGCAGTGCGAATTCACGGAATCGTAAATGAGAACGAACACAGAATTGCAAAACGTTTTTTGTGTCCACGAGTAAAATCGGGTTAACAGTACATTTTATGTATCCCAAGAGGTGGAATTTTGAATTTCAAAAGCCTAAATCTTCAACAACTGAGGGAAAACTAACCAAATGAGCTGGAGTCACACAGTAATATTCATCATCAGGGAAATTCATGGAAATGTTACAGAATTATCACCACCGGTCTCAGCTGAAAAGAATTATCAATTTGCGTCCATGGTGAACTCGGGAATAAGAGGCACCAGTTTGAGCAGATGTCAAACTTACTAAGAAATAACAGAGACAGAGTATGACCAGGTGCGTGCAAATAAACACCGATGTCGCGACCTAGGGAAGGATTTAGAATTACATCTAGCAATACCCGAATAAAGGGATGGGTCATGTCACGTGGGTTGGAACTGCAAAATGGTGGTGTTTCCAATAATCAACGAACTGCTTATCACCGATACGACTGCAGTGTGATAGACGCTTTGAGGATCTAGCAGAGAGTGTGATATCGTTTGACAACAAACCATTGTGACCAATATAACCATTGAGAGAGTGGAAGCAAATAGTGTTGAGTCGACTGACTGAGTGATGTGGAATGAAGACGGCTGTTAAACAACGGATGTATGAAACCTGAATTTTCTGACTTCGATGCAAACATCACTACCATGGACTGATCATGTCACGGTTGCTATTCAAAGCAATTCCCAACAAGTCGTCGGATACAAGTTGAGGTGGATGTTACTCATGTCCATGAGTGGATGGAGATGAATTGGAATGATCTTCATGTTGATCTGTTCTCATAGGCAAAAACAAAGTGTCGACAGATTGTGGATGTATCCGAGAAGAGACTGTGAGATTCTGACCAATCTGATGATTCTGATCAACCATCCGACAGGATTGCCGACGAAAATCAAGCTACCCGTTTGATGCCCAACACCACGTCATCATGTGTACATTTGTTTGCAAAATTATGATCATGAGCCAGCATTATCGTCATATCCAGTGAGAGTAAGAATGGGTAGAATGTTGCACCCTGTGAAACACTCGAGCCGGAGATGATTGGCGATGGGATTTGATCACCAAGTTGAGTGAATTGATTTCTATTTGTGAAGTAATCTGGCAAAATCTCAATGGGCAGTTGCAGTGACGTATTTTTATCTATCAATGCTTTGAAACGCGACGATATATTCTAACAACTTAGTGGGACCATCTCTAGATTTTGCATCAAACGATGATAGACTGGAATTGACGAGATAACCGAGTGCATCAATGGTTTACAGGGTGAGGGACGACAGCCGGATGGATTAGAGTCACCGACGTTTGCTTTAGCTTCCACAGAACACAGTACACGGGCAAAATTTGTTCCATCTTCGTACGCAAGCTAATGACATGCTTTCCAATGAACACGTTTCCACAATTATCTGCTGGTTAGACCTCATCTGTTACAAGTAAGCAAGGCGGCCATGCTCCTCTTCTAGGAAGTAGAAGAAGAACAGGGGACAAAAAATTGTGATTGAGAGAAACTGTCAACCTTGGTCTGGATGCGGCTTAACTACTAATCGGTCTAATGTAAGATGCTTGACGAGAGCACAAGGAGACGTTGTCTGTAATCAAGCCCAATCCATTTCTTCAGGTCACTCAGTACATTCACGTGCTTGCTCTGTCGTGGCCACTGCAGTAATACAATCAACTGCATCAAATAATTGCTGTTGTCGTGAGTACCGGTACTGTTGCCAGTAACCCAGACAAAAGCATCTGCGATTATTTTTCATCAATATATTTGTATGGTTTCCCAAATCAAGTATCGGAGTCATATTGCTGGGTATTGACTGCGTGTGAGTTTCACTTTTCGCCTTTGTTCTGCGAACGCATGCATGCAAGTAGGGTGCTTTGGTGCGTGGCCTAAACACACACACACACCTGTCTCTTATACACACAGTCACAAATATAATTAGCTAAACCAAGTGATGAGGCTCTCACTCGCTCGTTTGTTCGCGCCAAGGTTTGTCTGACTTAGAACAGCTCAAGAAACATCCATCCATGAGGCCCACCCCACCCATATACAAAAGTACTCACACGGCGCACGTGTGCATTACTGACGAAACGCAGCACACAGAATGCTCAACTCGCACCAAATTGTGAATAAGTGGACTTCTGACAATTCGCTAATTGAAAGCTAGGGTAGCTAAATATGCACAAACGCACCTGAAGTTGTGTGTGTGTGTGTGTGCGCACTGGCAAACCACATGAAACATCACTTCTGGATTCACGATCTACGTTTTACGTATACCATCGCTGTCACTACCGGAGTCGATATGAGTTGAAAAAGATAATCGTGGTGCTGGTGCTGGTACTGGTGTAGGTGGTGGTGGCCAAGCTGAACTAACTACGAGCCAGTCTCACTATCCATTTTTGATCTTCATGTCTGAGCTTGTTACTGATTCACCCAACATTCTGTGTATCATCTTTTGCCTTGTTCGTCTATTACAAACTACAGAAGCATTCGCAACATTTTGTCGTATACGACGTGTAACAACCTCTCACATAATCACGTGGGGTTAAAGAACAGATCTGTTTGTGGTTGAGCTAGATTTACACAAGGTAGCTTGTGGTTCTTCCAAATCCATGAGATAAAAATCAACCTAGAACTAGGTAATCTAGAACTACTTCCAGTCAGGCGAATCCGGACTAGTCAATCAAAAAGATCGCAAAGTAATGTGGCACGAGGCTCTCAAAATAAGTCAGTGAGTTATTCAAACAATCCATTCTCAAGAGTATACTTGACAGGCTTCACCCATTCGTAAAGATGATGGTCGTAACCTGTCTGTTGGAGACAGGTCAACCACAACGTAACCAATTGCCTTAGCTGCATTGGAGGGTATACTTACTGTTCACCTATCCAGTCCATTTAAAACCACTGTTCAATTACCAATACAGATATCCAAAAAGTGCTTTACATACCGCATCTTTCCGGATTTACTTGAAATACTGGGCGGAGGCAATTATTTGATACACTGAGAAGAGCTGTACATGTACGAAATCGATAAACGCATGTTTTTGTGGCTCAACGACTACGTTAGTATCCGTCGTCTTAATGTAAAGATCATTGGAGCATTTTATAACTTGTGATTTGTTAGAAACGTTGTTCCCTGGGAGTTCATACTAACACTAAAATCCCTCATTTTATTTGTTTTATGACTCCTGTAAATCGTCAACTTCGCTGTTACATTTTACTGATGGTGAGAGTTAATGAGAAACGCAAACAGGTGGAGAAGCTGCAGAGATTGTGATGTTTTGGAACATCCAAGTGTTGTGGATTGAACCCCCGTTGAGGACATTTAAAAGGAAACCAATGTCCTTTCATCACTGGTTTCACATCGAATGTTATGCTGGAAGTAACAGATTGGTTGTAAATAAAATTGGGAGTAACCTGGGAATAGTTACCTCAGATGATTTGTTTTTCCAAACTATGCCTTCATAATCGGTAAAGCCAACTTTATACTTGAGGTTGCTTAGCAGAAGGTTCGGGAAGTTTCGTCCTGAAAACTCTTTTATCGGTTTGACTCGCTGATGCATCCGCAAGCTGAGTTAAACGTGACAGTTTCTAGGCTGTATCTAATACTAGATGTACATTTTATTGCGAAGGTCCAGCGGAGGACAACATATCGAATTAGTAAAATCAGGTTGTTTAAATTGGGTTGACTTCTGATGTATTAACGACATACCAGAGGTGACCTCATTTATGCTTATGGGGTCCTTCACATACGCAGCAACTCATTAAGACATATGATTACGCTTATCCACCTCAGAGGTAGAATACTGGGTTGTTTAACTTGTAGGCGACACCCATTTGACATACATGCATGTTTAAATTCGAATACTCTAACTGAATCTTATGTAACAGACTTGCCAGTTGACGAATTCAGGCGCAGACTTGAAGACACGCGACCAAAAATTCAGTTAACTTAGCCATCGGAAACTTCCCGACAGACCAAAGCTGCCTTCAGTCTTTTCCTGTTGTCACTAGTTAGATATACTCTTGTCCATCTCTGGCTGAGGTGTGTTTGTAAAATATTAGGTAGTGCGTGCCTAGGTTTCTGTCTTCATCTCAAATCATTCCTTTTCGTGATTTAGCACTCTCTCAGTTGTTGACTGTTCTCAAGTTTCATCTCCAACCATTTCCGTCTTACCGGTTTTTCCTGTCAGTATTATATATATATATTATATATATATATATATATATAATAAGCCATGTTTTTACGCCAACTTGCACAGTTCCATTAAGCCCAGTAAAGAGCAGACACTCTTGTGAGTTCAATACACCATACGCGGATTATACCCAAGCGTATCTAGCCACTTTCGCTATCTAAGGTCATTCAGATGTAGAGAGGCCGTGGTATTCGATGAAGTCTCTGTCTGAACTACTCACTAGACTTTTAACTGCAAATCGTCTGAGGATAGCCGATAAAAACTAACGTGGTGTAGGGTGCTTCTGATCTGGAGATTTAAAACATCTCTGATGTGTCCATGGAGAAAGTAAATGATTGGGTTGGGGTATTCCAGGAAGTAGGTTTAAAGACCACTGGTTTCCAGAATTAGTGGAAGCAGTCATTTGCTGCGTATAGATTTGCCGCTAATCGCTTGACTCAAGTTGGTCTGCCAGACAGTAGAGGACCTGTCTAGAATATTGGGTGCGTTTTTGGTGATACTCTGCAAGCTTGATGACGTTTTCTTATGCTAGAGGTAGACTCTGATAGACTGTTTAGATGACACATGAATTCGGTGGGGATAGGATGCATTCAGCTGATCAACGAACATACGAAGAGTAGCAGATGGATTACAGTAACTGGACGGGAGTTCCGTGGTCGATTTTCTTAAAAGCAACAAGCAGCGCCCAACAGAGGGACTATTTGACTTATCCATCTGTAAAGTAAAATTGGTGAGAGTATACGTAAGTCGGGTGTAAGGCAGCGAGATGTTATGGAGAGATACAATTCACCTTGGGTTGCTGATTTGTACCGGCTACGGGCACAATGGATAGAAATGCCTATTTTTAACAGATAATGGCCCATGTTTACTTTACGAGTGGTTTCTTCAGGCTGTGGACTTATTAGGTGGGGATAACCCAATCGAGGTTCTAGCTGCCAATCTTTATGTAACAGATCCTATGGGAGTTACTCGTTCTTCAGAAAAAACACGCTGTGAAATGGATAGTTTCCAACATTGAGCTTACACAGATTGACCGAGCACATTGCGCGTTGGTGGACAAAACAAGCAACGAATGTCACTTAGCATTCACCAATCAGGTTGTCCGTCTTGGGTCGGTGCACGTGTATGCAAGCTCACTGACCAACTGTCCAGGTGACCCTTGCTGAATACCGTTTATTTCCAGATTACTCGAAGTTCACACGAGCGCATCACGTTTGTCACTGCTCCACGTAACTGAACAAAT